>JBDJHY010361568.1:29998-40037 GCA_039654485.1 Withania somnifera | reverse complement strand
CTTGTAGTTTTATATTAGTACCCTTGGTATCTTACTCTCCTGTTTATTATTACTACTTCCTTATTATTTTTGTACTATTAATTGACTAGTCTTACTTCCTCGCATATTATTCTTAACCCATCGGCCAATGATGTCTACTGGGTACCTTTTTTGGTACTCATGCTGCACTTTTGTACCTTTTTCGTGGTACAGATAGAGGCAGGGGTTATCAGCGTCGCGGTGGCCATGCGGAGTAGATCCAGTTGACTTTGGAGATTATGGTGAGCTTTGTCATCCGAGCTAACCATGGTTTCCTTCACTTGGCTTATTTTATTTGGTCCACAGCAAGCCCTGTATTGTATTACCATTAGCGTAGACTTTATATTTTGTATCTTTTGTTTATTCGATATAGTAATTCCACATGCCAGTGATACCAGGTTTTGGGATTCCAGTTTTGTACGATGTTCTTGTTGGCTTTCTATATTATGTATTGTTTGTACTTCTTTTTGATGCTTTGGTTATTGTGAGAGGTCATAGCCCATTATATATAGCTTCGGGTTATAGGGTTAGGATAGTCTACAGGAGGGTTGTAGACGCCATCATGACCTGAGATTTTGGGTTATGACTACAAGCCATAAACCCTCGCCCGGAGCAACAAACAATGGGCTGATAACAAATAACCCTCAATAATAAAGCAATACAAGGTAGAATGTAAGAAATATATATGATAACAAAATACACAACACCTCCCAAGACTGGTTACGATGATAAAATGGAGTACGTCAGAGTATCCAGAAGATAATATATGTATATATATATACAACTGCTCTAATTGAAGGTAAACACAAGATCGACTTGCCCTAAACAAGATAAGTTAGAAAACCCAACACAACTTTAGAAAAGGTTAGCCCAGATGCTGGATCTTACCTTGATCTCGAACATCACTTGCTTTACTAATAATCACGATCACATCTCCTGCAAAAGAATACACTAGTATCTTTACCAATGAAACGGTATAGAAATGTTGCATAAGTAAAAAAAACACAATGTACCTAGTAGGCATCATTGGCTGACTAGGATCAAATCAAATACAAGTAACAGTAGCGAGTAAGTAAATCAGGTCAGAAGAAAAGTAAGTCAAAAGAGTACAGCAAGAAATAACTAACACTGGGAACAAACCCGTGGAAGCATACATGGTATCTAACTTAGTTTAACCGATAACTAGAATGCGTAAGAATAAGGGAAAGAAGGAACATAAGCCGAAAGGAAAGAAGTAAATAGACAAAATCCAAAGGTGCCCCATCCCACCAGTGGATACATGCAATATAAACAAACTCATCATGACTTAAGCCCATCGGGCACAACCATGTAAGAATGAATGCATGGGGATGTTAGAAAGTAAATATGAGCAGTGCCATCGAAAGAGTCCACACCCTAGAGCCCTCACCACCTCAATAACAAAAAAAACGTCTGCTCCCTAGAGGTCACACCACCTTAATAAAAACAAAAGGGTTCACGCCCCAGAGGTTCCGCCACTTAGATTACAACCTAAGGGTGTCTGCCCTGAAGGTCGCATAATCTCAATAACATTCTATGGTTTCCCCACCCCCGCAAGGCTAGGACAAGAATATATCAAAAACCAAGGGACTCCAACTCACAGGTGCCAATACCGGGGGACTATTCCCTAAAAGTGACAATCTTAGTAACGACATATACCTTGTTTGTTATAGTTGAAAAATCCTTTCCCCTTTATATCCAAAATAGAACCACACCATAAGATGGTCATGTCATACAAATAATTACAAAAATATCTCCCTTCCATTAGTCATTAAGCCATGAAAACTTCCAGTTTTAATTAGTTATCATACATATAAAGAGCTAACACAGCCCGGGTACACTCCCATTCTCAAATACCCAATTCAATGATGTATAATGCATGATGCAGGTTAATTAAATCAAATAAGAAATGCACTCAAAGTATAGAAAGTCCATAGCCACCAATAAAGCATACAACTCGTCGGGTATCTACCAGGTATCCCTGTATCAGTATTACACCATATGATCACTCCAGGCAGACCGAACATACTAAACACAACCTACAACTAACAATATGCCTCCACATGGGCTCCGAAAGGTAAAAAAGTGAGGATAAATAAAAGGAAAGTCATGTCATCTACTACCCCAGTCCACCAACTAGCTGGAAAAAACTAGCATTCAACAAGAAACCCAGCCTAAAGTAAAGGAAAAAACCAACCTTACCTGGACTCTAGAGAAAAATCATTTGTAAGTCACATACGTACTCTAAATGGCTCAAAAATACCCAAAATGGCTCAAAACTAGAAAATGAAGGAAAAAAGGGTTAAAGCAGGAAGAACAATAGCTACATCGTGTAAAGTAACTCAGGTCAGGACCAGGACTAAAAATGGACCAATCGGACCCACAGTCTAAAAAAATAAACCAAGGGTACCAACATGTAGAGCCCATCATGGAAAGTGTGTGGTATGAAACTGAGGTCAAAATGATTAAGGGACGAAGGAGAAATCAGGATATAAAGAAAGGAAATTAAACATTTTACAACAATAATCAATGGGACAAAAAAGGACGAGTATTACCCTGGAGAAACTTTCACCACGAACTGAAATCACCTCCCACGTAGCTCCACACTACTTTTCCCAGTTAAAAATACCCTAAATAGCCCCTAACTCTCTCAGTTATGGAGGAAAAAACTAGAGGAAAAGAATTAAAATGAAGGGGATGACCCCCTCTATAGCCTGCACATGATTGCTGGTATAACCCTTTGGCTGCTGGGATAATCTCTCCAGGGTGAGCTAGGTATTACAAGTGTAGCCTTCACCGAGGAGAAGTCTTGGGCGCAGGGGGAATGGCAGTGGGGCAACCTACAACTTGCAGGAAAACCCAAACTCTCTAGGGATCTAAAACAAACATTTTGAGTCTAGATCTAGCAACCCAAGAGTGAATTTTGTTGAAAACACACTCCAAACTCAATAAAATTTTAAAAAAGACCAACCAAGGTCATTTATAAAAAATAACCCCAAACTCAAACCAACTCAAAAGAGTAAATTACCAAACTTCCAGAAATGAACCCAAAACAACCCTAGACATCTTAGGAAGAAAACTAATTACCCTACTAGCCCAAATTCAATATTGAAGAGCTGATGGAACCATTAGAATTCTAATCCAATGCTCCAATCTCCAAAACACAACACATGCTAAAAAATGAGCTTTGGATGAACTAAAATTCCAAAAAATAATTCAAAACTCACACAGAAACACCGGGACAAGAACTTAAGGTCCAACTAGACCAAAGTTGGTATACCAGAGCTAAATGAGCTGTCAAATTTTGATTTCGAGCATATTTACTTAAAATTCACTCCCGAGTTCTATTATTTTAAGATTGAACTTTGAAATAAGGAAACTGAGATAACAGGCAAACGAGCTAGCTGGGCATTTGACTATTTGTCCCAATAAGTTATAAATGACTTGGAGAAACTACTAGATGGATATAAAAACTGAAAAAGCAGAAATCAAGAAAATGACCAGACGGGTTGCACGCGCGACTTACAAGAGCTTTTTCACTCATGTCTAGGTAGGCTAGATTTTTCCTTTACTCTAGACTGGGTTTCTTGTTAAATGCTAATTTTTTCCAGCCAGTTAGTGGTATGGGGTTGTAGATGAAATGATCTTCCTTTTATTTATTAGCACATATTTATATTTTGAAGCCCATTTGGGGGCCCTATTATTATAAATAGGCTGTGTTTAGTGTGTTTTGTTGGTCGATAGTGACAGTGTGGTAGTATTATTGATAAGGGAATAATTGGTAGATACGCAAGCAAGTTGTGTGCTTGGATGGCGGCTTATGGCCTTTCTAGACTTCATTTCTTATTTTCTTTAATTGATCTGCATCATGCATTATACATCATGGGAATCAGGTATTAAACGCTTGTATCTCTCAGGGTTGTGATAGTTCTATATTCACAAGATAAATAATTAAAAATGAAAATTTTCTCAGCTTAGTGACTAACAGAAAGAAGATTTTCTTTTACTTATATATATATTCTATGACCACCTTAAGGTGTGGCATTATTTTTAGATATAAATAGAAAGAGGGTTTTCAACTATCACAAACAAGGTATATGTGATTACTGAGAATGGCACATTTGGGGCGGAGTCCCATGGTATTGGCATCTGTGGGGAGAAGTCCCCTGGTATTTGATGTATTCTTATCCTTACCTTGCTTAGGGAAGACACAGACTATTATTGAGGTGGCATGACCTTCGATGGACCTTTATGTTATTATTGAGATGGCACGACCTCCAGGGCATATACCCATTTGTTGTTAATGAGGTAATGCAACAATCGGGGTGCAAACCCTTTGGTTGTTATTAAGGTTGCACGACCTCTAAGGTGCAGACTATTTTGATGGAACTGCTCACATTTACTTTATAGCACCTCGATGCATTTATTCTTACATGCTTGTGCTTGCCCGTTAAGGAGGAGTCATGGCGAGTTTGTTTTTGTTGGATGTATCCATGGTGGGATGGGGTACCTTTATATTTATGTGTCTACTGCTTTCCTTTCTAATAATATTTTTCTTGCCCTTATTCTTACCCGTTCTTCTTATCGTTTGAATTAAGCTAGATACGAGGTACGCTTTTATAGCCTTGTGAACTATTAGTTATTTCTTAGTTGATTTTCTGTATTGTTATTTCTTATCTTCCTATGCTGTTTTAACTTGCTTTTCTTATGATCGAATTTACTTAATCATTGTCCTTATGTGTATTTTATTTGAGATAGGTCGATCGATGCTGCCTACTAGGTACCTTGAGTTTTTGTACTCATGCTACACTTTCATACCTTTATTGTGGTGCAGATATTAGCACGGGACTTTGAAAGAGACATGATCTTGAAGGGTAAAGGAAAAGGTGATTTTAAAGATCAAGGTAAGCTCCAACATTAAGGATGAGTTTTTTCTCCAGCTGTGTTCGTTTACCTGACTTGTCTAGTTCAGGGCAGATCAGTCTTGTATTTACCTCCTATTGGAGTAGTTGTATGTATATATATTATCTTTTGGTTATTTTAATGTAGTTAGCTCCATTTTTTCACAATCACAAGTCATAGGAGGCGTTGTATATTTTGTTATTGTATATATTTCTCTCTTTCTACATTGTATAACTTTATTACTACTAGCTATTTGTAATCGACCCATTATTTGTCTCTCCGAGCCAAGGGTTTTGGGATGGTCTAATGGAGGGTGATAGATGCCACCATGATCTGGGGTTTTTGTCATGATAGTATATGGATGTTTATTGACTATAGGCAGCTGAACATGGTGACTATTAAGAACAAGTATCCCCTACAACTTTTTGATGATTTGTTTAACTAGCTACAAGGTTACAACATGTTTTTTAAGATTGATATATGGATCTGGTTATCATCAGTTGAGGATTTGGGTTGAAGATTTCTCAAAGACAACTTTTTAGACTAGATTTAGGCATTATGAGTTTCTAGTGATATCATTTGGGGTGCCTAATGTTGGGAACCTACTTAGACTTCTTTGTGATAGTTTTCATCGATTATATATTGGTATTCTCGTGGATTCAAGAGGAGCATAAGAAGAACTTGAGGATAGTTCTTCAAACTTTGAGAATTGAGTGGCATTATGATAATTTCTCGAAGCGTGAATTTTTGTTGGAGTTTGTAGATTTGTTAGGTTATGTGGTGTTGATCCGTCTAAGGTAGCCACAGTTCGTGATTTTCCTTGACCTAATACTCATATGGAGACTCACAGTTTCCTTGGGTTAACTAGGTACTACCACTATTATGTTCTGGGATTTGCATCCATTGCAACCCCTTTGACTAGATTGACGCAGAAGGATTTTTTGTTCGAATGGTTAGCTGAGTGTGAGCCTAGATTTTTGAGAATTAAACAGTTGATGACTACCGCCCCAATACTTTCCTTTCCTTTTAAGTTTCATTCTGTATTATTTACTATGATGCTTCTGGGTTTATTTTTGGTTGTGTTCTGATGCAATATGGCCATGTTATTTCTTATGCAGCAATACAGCTAAAGGATTACGAGCGCGTATACCCTACCAATGACTTGGACTTGGCAGTGGTATTTTTTGTGTTTAAGATCTTAAGGTACTATTTATATGGACTTCATTGTGAGATTTATATAGATCACAATAGTTTGTAGTACATTCCAAGTCCTGACTTAAAAGAACTGACAGAATGACCATACAAAGTCCTTTGAGTAGACAGATGCTAAAGTAGAATGAGCCAAGAAAAACTTAAAGGTAAATAGGGCTTTAAAATGAGTCCAGTCACCCCAGAAAGTGTACCAATAACCCAACCAGTCTATATTTGAAATTCGATAGCTGATGGAAGCGACATATATTTGATCTATCACTCTATTCACCAGGAGACTACTCACGTCAACTTCTGAGCTCCAAATGTATTGAATTCCAAAAACAAGCTCAAAATAAGAACAAAAACACAGAGAAAGGAACCAACAGTTCTACTAGACCGAAGTCACATTCTGAAGCCAACAGAACTACTAGAATTCAAATTAAAGTGCATTTGACAGGAGATAACTCTCGAGTTCTACTATTCTGAAATTATAACTCCAAAATAAGGAAATTACGATAACAAGCTACAGAACTACCAAGGATCCGAGATACAAGTCCTTGCAAGTCACAAATGACTTGGGGAAACTATAAAAATGCTCTAAATAGAGAAATAATACAGACACACAAAAATGACCCCAACGGTCATTACACTATTTTTCCATGTACAATTTTTCGAGCCTTGCTTTGTGTCACACCTCGGAGTTCACACCTTGAGTATGAAAAATATCCTTAGCAACTAAGTTTCCCTAGAAGCCTCGGATAAACCACTTGAATGAGGCATAGATCTTCTCATATCACTCAATGGAAGTAGTATCAACAACTAATACAAGTGTAATGAGATCCTCACAATAATCAATAAATAGTCTCAGTGAAAGAATAGATTAACTCAAGTCTCAAAACAGTACATTTTAGTTTGAAAGCCTCTACTAGATAAATAATAAACTGAAATTAGAACTCCAAAATAGGGAAATTGAGATAACAACTATAGAACTACCAGGGATCTGAGATACTAGTCCCAGTAAGTCATAAATGACTTTAGGAAACTATAAAAATTCTCTAAACACAAAAATAACACAGGCAAACAAAAATGAAACTGAGGCTCATTACACTATTTTTCCATGTATAATCTTTCGAGCCTTGCTTTGTGTCACACCCCGGAGTTCATACCTTAGGTATGACTAACATACTTAGCTACTAAGTTTCCCTAGAAGCCTCAGATGAACCACTTGGAAGAGGCATAGATCTTATCACATCACTCAATGGAAGCTATATCAACAAATAATAGAATTGTAATGGGATCCTCACAATTATCAATAAATAGTCTCGGTGAAAACTAGATAAACTCAAGTCTCAAAATAATACATTTTAATTTGAAAGCCTCTACTAGATAAATAAACTCATTAGGAATTTATAATTAAATAATCATCATGAAAAAATCATAATTCTAACTCAAAACATCAAGCAAATTAGTGCTTTAAGGATTCATAGTTTAAAGAGTTAAACCAGAACCCTAGCATGCTTTTACATCTTCAAATCCTTATTTAGATAAGGGTTTTGGGGCAAAAGGATTAAAAGAGTCCTTGGTTAAAGCTCACGTACCTTATTAGAAGCAATTTTATGGTGAATATTCGACTATCAAGCTTCTACAATGAAGCTTCTATGAGAAACCCCAGTTCCTGCCTCTTTGAAGAAGTTGGAAGAAAACCCCTAGCTTTGATATTAATTTTCTGAAAGATTTATGAATTAACTTTTTAGGGTATTTATATTATTTGTTTAAAAACCAAAACATCATGGGTTTAGCCAAAAAATTAAATGGAAGTACCAAAGATAACCCTACATAAATGATCTTGGGAAGTGGCTTGAAACGCTCTATGAGTCGTGGAGTAGAATAAGACTCATGGTGTGAACCTCCTCGAATAATGATGTGAATGGACCAATCAACCTACACCACAAGAGGGTCCAAGAGTCATGGAACTCAACCCCATGACTCGTGGTCCTAGTATCATATCCTACAGATAAAAAGTTTATTTTTAGGCTTCTATACCACAATTTGATAGTACTAGTTGTGTTCTTGCATAGTACAGCTTGTGGTTGAGTCTCATTGACCTTTGGTAGTGAAATGGGATGATTTTGGACTCACTCCACAAAACTCAGTATAAGTCTTGGTCTTGCAAACCCTAATTCGTACTATGGAAGTCCAGGAGTCGTGAAGTGACTTTACTGCTAGTCAGCTTTTAGTAAAAGGGATATAATTTCTAATTTCGAAATCCAAATGACACGTGGTCAATTGCAAGAGAAACTAGACTCAAGTAAATTTTTGTCGATAGGCCATGGGTCTCCTAAGTAGTTATAGATTAAATATATGACTACTTAAAGTTGACCCCAATCACAATGTAATATCAAACTAAGAAAATTTTAAAGAGTATTTAACTCAACATTGGTTTATGAGTTGTTTCTGACCTCAAATAAGTTCACACACTCATACCACACTTAGTTTAGGATATTATGACCAACGAACAAGATTCAGGGTTATATATTATCACCTATTCAAGAGAATTTGTCCTCAAATGAAGGATATAGCTAAAATTGGATGAACTAAACCTGTAAAATCAAAAAAATAAATGAACCGACTTAAAAATGATATCTAATGAATTTATTTAGTCTAAAAACTCTAAATATGCCACTAAATCTACTGATAAACATGAAAAATTCAAAGACCTACCTCTACATTAGACCTAGAAAAACAACACATAAATTCACAAATTGGGACTCATGTACTACTACGTCAACTAGAATAAATACTCTACTCAAATCATGTATGAATAGACCCAACATACTTATGCAATACTACATCTTACATGCTCATGAACTAAAGAAGACACAAGATAAATCGAGAGGTTATTACCTCAATAAGGAAGAGAAAAAATGCAGGTATCTACATATTATATTGGCCTCTGGCTAGCATGTAGCTCCCACAAGTGCTTGGTTCCTCCAGAGAACCTTGATTGATGCTATCTATTTTTTTCTTAACTTATGAACCTGTCTATCCAGGATTTGAATAGGGACCTCCTCATAGGTCAAAATCTCATGACTTTTAATATCCTCCACTAAAACTATCAAAAATCATGTATTTCCTCAATAATGAGACATAAAACACATGGTGAACCACTGCTAACTCTGATGGAAGATATAACAAATAGGAAACCTTGCCTACCCTACTCACAATATGATAAGGCCCAATCTACATTGCACTCAAATTACCTTTTTTACTGAATCTCGTGACTTTCTTCGTAAGAGACACATAAAATAATACCAAATCAATAAAATTAAACCCTAACTCTCTCCTCCTAAGATCTGCATAGGACTTCTGCCTACTCTCGGCTATCCTCAATGCCCATCGAAGAGTCAAATATTTATTTGTAGCATCAAGAAAAAAATTTTGATCTACAATAACTACAACTCAAACCTCAAACCATCTAATAAAAGGCCTACACCGCCTACTAAACAACGCCTCAAATGGAGCCATCTGAATACTCAAATAATAGTTGTTGTTGTATGAAAACTCAATAAATGATTGATGCTCAACCCACTTACCCTTGTAATTAATTGCACATTCCCTCAACATATATTCCCAGGTCATAATAGTCCATTATGCATGTCTATTTCTGCGAAGGAAAGACTGTATTCAACTGTGCTTAGTATTATGATCCCTCTAAAATGATCCTCAAAACTAAGATGTAAATAAACAAAACATGATTTGATATAATAGACAGAGGTACACCATGCGTACGAACAATCTCCCTCAAGTAGATCCTACCATACTGCTTTACTAAATAACTATTTTGAAAAGGTAGGAAGTGAGCAAACTTATTCATATAGTCTATTGTAACTCGTATGGAATCATACCTCTA
>JBDJHY010361568.1:0-29988 GCA_039654485.1 Withania somnifera | reverse complement strand
AAACATATGACAAAATCCATAGTAATTTCCACCCACTTCTACATTGAAATCGTAAACTACTGTATCTCACCTTCTATCCTCTGATGCTCTACCGTCACTTGATGATAGTAAGTGAACTTATCCGTATAATTCTCTATGTCCCGTTTCATACCTTCCCACCAGTAGCTCCAAGATAAAAAGAATATCGAGAACTATGAGCCTTTGACATTATCCTATTTCTCAAACCATCAACTCCTAGAACCCATAGGCGATCTTGATAATAAAATAATCCCATCTCCCCCTTTAGAGAAAACCTGAACATTATACTTATGGACTGCATCTTTCAACTTAACTAGAATTGGTTTACTTTATGGCTTCACCTTTACCTTAAAAATAAGATATGACTCATAAGCGTTCTAAACAAGTATACCACCATTATCTACAATAATCAATCTAACACCAAGGTGTGCAAGACTATGCAACTATCTAGCTAACTCCATCTCATCCCCATAAACGTGCGAAAAACTCTCCAAAGACAACCTTTTAATGGAATAAGCTACTACATTAGCCTTTCTCAAATAATACATCACAGTCATGTAATATTCCTTCAACAACTCAAACCACCTCCATGGACGAAGATTCAAATCTTTGTTCAAACACATGCTACAACTCTTATAAAAGGTGAATACATATACATGCACTCCATACAAGTAATGTCTCTATCATGTAAGAGCAAAAACCACAGTGGCAAGCTCAAGATCATAGGCAAGATAATTCTTCTCATAAACCTTAAGTTGTCTGGGAGCATTGGTGACAACCTTACCATACTGCATCAGAAAAATACCCAGTCCAACTATAGAAGCATCACAATACACCACAAACCTATTAGGAAACGTCATCACTGGAGAAGAAGTTAACCTAGCCTTCAACTTCTAAAAAGTCCTCTTACAAGCATCACAACAATCAAACTTCACCTTTTCCTAAGTCAAACAGGTCAAGGAGAAACTATGGACGAGAAGAACTAAAAAATCTATGATAATAGCTCACTAGACACAGTAAACTAAGTATTTCTAATAGAGAGATAGGCTTAGGAAAACTATGGATAGAGTCAATCTTTCAGGAATCTTCCAAATACCCTTTCTAAAAGTTATCTAATCAACAATGGCAACTGATTGAAGTCAAAAATCACACATAGAAAACTTAGCATTAACATGACACTCTCTAAGGGTCTGGAGAATAACTCGAAGATGGTTTTCATCCTCTTTCTCACTTTTGGAATAAACCATAATATAGTCAATAAAGACAATCATAAATAGGTTCAAGTAGGGCTTGAAAACCCTGTTTATGAGGTCTGTCAAGGCTATGGGAGCACTAGTCAAATCAAAATACATTACAAAGAATTCAAAATGGCTATAACAAGTAAGATAAGCTATATTTGTATTATCTTACTCTTTGAACTTAAGTTGATGATCAACAGAAAAATCAATCTTAAAAAAATTGCTACCTCTTTGCAGCTGATCAAACAAGTCATTAATCTTATGAATGAGATAGTTGTTCTTGATAGTGATTTTTTTCAGCTGTGGGTAATCAATACCCATATTGAGTGAACCATCTTTATTATGCATGAACAAGAAAGAATCACCCCAAGGGACATACTTTGACGAATAAACCCTTATCTGAAATATCACCTAACTTATCTTTCAACTATTTATACTCGGTTACTGCCATCTTATATGGTGGAATAGAAATAGGCTGAGTGCCTGGAACAAGATCTATACTAAATTCTATCTCTCTATTAGGAAAGATTCCAGGTAAGTCCTCAAGAAACACATCAAGAAACTCTCAAACTATAGGGACAGACTGAATATCAGAAGTCCTAGACTTAGAGTCTTGGAATCGAACCAAATGGTAAACAAAACCGTTAGAAATCATCTTTATAGCCTTCAGATAGGAAGTGAACCTTCTACATGGATAACTCTACTCCCCTCCTACTCAAGGGAAAGTCTATCATGAAACTGGAAGCGGACAACTCTAGTCTTACATTCAAAACAAACATGAAATGAATGGAGCCAATCCATGCATAGAATAGTATCAATGTCTATCATATCTAACTGATAAAATTAAGAAGCAACAAACATTCCTAGAACATAAAAGCAAAACTACGATAGACTCTCTTTGCTAGAACAGGATCACCAATATCTACTGACTCAAATTAAATATCAGGATCTAAACTAAGATATCTTGAAATATACGGGGATATAAAAGAAAGAGTAGCTCTAAGATATAATAATGTATAAAACTCCACCTCATAAACTCTCAATATACCTATCTCCACATCATCTGGCTTTTCCTTATCCTAATGAGATTGGCGTGTCTTCAACTGGTAGAAGTAGTAGCACCATGCTAAGGCTGGTGTGATACTAGAGCTACTGTGGGAGAAAAAGTCTATGGTCTGGCACTAGCTTGTCAAACTATGGGAAAATCTCACTTCTTATGCCTCGGTAACCCTCAAGAATAATAGTTCTTCGAAGGATAATGCCAAATGTTGTGACCATTATTTTCACACAAAAAATACCAATTGGACCTAGCCTTACACTATCCCTAATTAGGGCTACCATAGTTAGTAAATACTGAAAAAACTCTCTGCTTAACTGAATTGTTTCGAGGATTAAGGCTCTAATAATAAAGGGGCATATACCGTATAACCGTACTACTATTGTTATCTAAACCTATTTCTTAGGTTGATTAGCTGTATAATGACTACTCTTAGAGCTCTTACTCTATAGAATCTCTCTATACTTAGCTTTATACTTCTCTATCACTCTATAGGCACAATCAATCTACTATTTGACACACCAGTACTCAACCTAACCTACTCTCCCTACCTTAATCAAATGTGGAGAAAGGCCAGACATGAACAGATCCACCCTTGTATACATATTAACAATCATCTCAAGAGCATAACCCAATAACTTAGTGAACTTAATACTATGCTTAGTCACATACATGGAGCCTATTTCAAAACTCAGAAACTCACGAGCCCTCTCTTGCCTCTTCTCTCTAGGAACGAATTATCCCATAAATATAGTTTCAAACTCCTCAAAAGATGATGGAAAAGGTCCAAATCCCCTTTTATTACTCCACAAGTCACACCATGACCTGGAAATATCCTTCAACTAATAGGATGCCAATTCACCCCTGTAAACATCAAGAACTCTCATCATATCAAAAATCCAATAAACCTCCTTAATACAACTTTGGAGGACTCTGGATGAAAGATAACCAACAAAATAAACTTCATGATTTGAGTGTACAAGCAATGAACCATGAGAAGTCTGTACCATATCATAACTACCTCTTTGATTGTCAAGAGAAAAATACCTCTTACTCGCACATCCTCATGCCTCCAAATTAACTCCCCAGGAAACTCTTGATAATTACAATCCCATGAGAGAGAAGGTAATGTAACTTTCATGCTCTCCACAAATGTTCTCCACCACTATCTAGTTGGCCTAAACAATTGAGAATTGCTGAAATCCACCCTATTAGAGTCTACCACTCCTAAAAATTGTAATTTATTAATCAATCTAACTAGAAAACCCTATGTATCATCACTCAAAAACCCATGGAATTATAGGGTACCCATCCTTAAGACTCTATAAATCTACTTTGTCCTTAACACATAGTAGGTAGCATTACTAGTTATAAGGCACCACCAGATAATGTCACACCAGGACTAGAAGGGTTTGTAGATATGGATGATTATTCCCTTGAAGTAAAATTTTTTGAAGTAGCACGTTAGCTGAAAGCCTAACCCTTACCCTCAAGAAGAACCAATATAAGAACCAAGACATCTTAAATCAGAAAGGTAGCAATAAAAACCGATGGTGTCTATGCTGAACTTAATCCTTCTATACACAACTGAATCACTATCCTAGGTAACCTCCGCTATCAGAGATCTAACTCTAATAGAACCCATGGCTGATAATGATATCCTACCCTAACCTCATCCCTTGTCGTGTGTTGAGGGAAAAAGGCTCTATATTTCTAGTCACTGCTAATCGTGTCCACACCATCTAAGAGATAATAAATGAGAAACTTAACATAGAATATGAAAAAAAGGAAGATTGAATTAAAGGATTATTTTTTAATGTCCCATAGACTTCAAAAGATAAGAAATAGATGATTTCTAACTGATCCATGAGACTATACTAGAGTCGGCTTATACTTGTGAGACTAACGAGCCTAGAGCTCTGATACAAAATTTTCACTACCTAAAATTATGTTGCGATAAAATACTCTCCATGATAGGTAATACAACACTAAAGACACAGCAAAGCATAAAAGTGGAAAAGATGAAAAGATTAAATGAGAAGACAAAATACATGACATCCAAACATAATACTCCCATAACCTAGTAGTCACTAGTAAAAACATCTATTACAAGTTTCTCAAAGTCAACACATAGTGATTTTAAAGTATCTGAATGAAAATATAGAATATGATAAACATAAGATAAACCCAAAGGCGCTATAGTGAAACAATAGCTAACTCTGCATAAATATCAAGATAGCCTCAAAACTCTCCCTTCGATATGAAGTAATATAGAGCTAAGTATAGAGCCTACAAAAACACAGAAAAAAAACCAAGGGTAAGTATGGACCCATGTGTACTCAACCACATCATAAATTTACCTTAATATAAATTAATGACGAGAATCTTGAGTTAACCAAATCCCCAAAACTATAACACCTTACTAAAATAATACCAACCTAGAGCAACAGAAAAAAAAAACAAAAAAGAAAGGATAATAACAATGAAAAATAAAATCACCACTCAAATAACCAAGTAAGAGTGCATTTAGGACATGGTAAATCATATATGCGATCCAAGGCACAACAACGTTTAAATAATTGAATGAGTGCATTATTTTATCTAATATGCAGATAATGTCCATGATTCATATCTGTCCTACCATATACAGTATTAGAGTGTATAAATTGTAGACTCAAAACCCATAGAGGATAGAAAATCAATGTAATCATCTGAAACCATTTCGCATCAGACAACCAATCATTTAAGATTGCTAGAATATGTTTACACCATGACTTATAAGTCATTTCAATCACTGGTTTCAAAATATCTTATTTCATTTGTTTCAAAACATCATCTTCAGTGACAATATATGTTTACAGTTCATATGAATGATTCACAACATAAATTTGACTTTAACTCTCTCAAGAAAAGTTAATATGCCATTCACAATTCAACATCACCAGTTTTAAGCTAAACCACCCTTTCAATATGATCGAATCACAATTACTATGGAGGGTATATACCAAGCAACAGTTTCTAGTAATTTAAATACAATAGAAAGTTAAATAGTCTATAAAAAAAAGGACACAATTGATGTCAAAGTCAATAATAATACTTGCCAAGTCATTTATGGACATGTAAGTTCAATAAATCAACCCAACATCAGTGGAACAATATATCATGAACAATTTCACTCCTATAATGTAGTACCCTACATATTCAAAACTATAATAATAAAGAATCATGTTAGATATGGCATGGCTCATATCAAAGATGAGGGGACTGATGCTGGAGCATAGCAGAATGAGCGAATATGGAGCGGAGTGAAAGGGTACCTAGGGTTATTTTTTGTAAAAGGGTACCTAGGGTTACCTATATCTATATCAAGTATTTGTAACCTAAAAGACACAGTAATAAAATCACAGTCGCTCAGCTTCCGAGGACGTAGGCATACTGCCGAACTTCATTAAACCTTGTGTTCTTTATTCTTTCCTTTACTTTTCCTCTCAAACCTTGTGTTTATTAGCCTATTATCTCAAAAAATCCTCAATCACATTGTTTCAAATAACAAGGCTCATTTCAACAAATAACATTTTTATTTTAACCTATCATGGAAGAAACTAGTAGCAAGTCTATAACACCTTAAAGCTTGATTCTACTAGATAAAGTCTTAAATATAGTACGGGATGAGTACTTGAGGTTATTCAAGGAAAAATAAGCTCCCAACACAAAGTTGAGTTCAAGGACTTCCCTCCCAGCTACGTTTTGATGTTACTGCATGCTTGTGGCTACTTTAAATAGCAATATCCTTTAACAAAGAGAGATTTAGGCAAGCCATCACCTATCAAAAAATGGTATGAGATTCTAGTTCCCATTCCAACAAACCATATGTCATTTTGAGTTTGGAATAAAATATTACATAAATTTTACTAAACACTATGCTATAAAAAAATTTCTGAGGTGCAAACTACGATTCATGGCTTCCAATATTACAATTCATGGTTCCTAATAATACGACTTGTAGTGTGAATGTGCTATGTTACCAGAAAAATTTCAAATTGCTGTGAAAGTTCCATGAGACCCAATTATGACCCCCTATACCAAACCACATCCCTTACTTCCCAAATCATACTGTTGAATCTTGGGAAACCAAATTTGTTGTCACCTTTGTAAGAGACTAAACTGCGACCCATGGTTTTGAGGATCACGACTCGTGGTAATTTAATCATGGTATGAAGTCCCCTTTACAGTGATAAAAACTCATTGTATGAATCAATATAATGCACTAGACGAGTCGTCCAGTTCCACTCCACGACTCGTGGAGTGATGCTGTCCAACTTTCAAGTATGTTTAATGAGGGTTATTTTTGGTAATTTCATTGAAATTACTGGGTAGACCCATGATGTTTAGAATCCATACAAAAAATTATAAATATCCTAAGACCTTAATTTATTCATCTTTTTTGATAAATCAAATCAAGCAAGGGTTTTTCCTTAAACATTTTCAAAGAGGCAAAACTAGTTTTTTTTCAAGAGACTTATTTGTACTAGCCTGATTGTTGATTTTTATCCATCAAATTGCTTCTAAAAACTTATTTGGGATTCAAAAATGAACTCCTTTCAACCATGTGTCCAAAAACTATTTTCTAATAATGTTTTAAAGATTTATAAGCATGCTAGCTTTTTGCTTATTTTTATAAACTATGGTTCCCTGAAGTGATGATTTACTTGATGTTTTTGAGTTAGAATTATGAAGTTTTAATTATGATTATTTTAATAGGAAAGTCCTCATTAATTATCATATTTTCTTAAGTAAAGTAAAAGAAATGAAAGAAGTTATGAGGTATGAATTGAGCTTTTTTCAAGGGTTACTCTTAAAACTTAAATTGAGCATTGTAGTGTCGTAATTACTTGACTTCTTACATGTTATTGAGTATGAATATAGAGCATGTAGAAATTTACTAGGTGAAGTAAATTTAGAGTTTTGAAGATGATTGCAGCTTTATATACAAGTTGAGAGTAAAATTGACAATAAAGTGTCAAATTGACATTTTTATAAAGGGTGTTAACTAATTATGGTTTAGATGATGTTTTGGTCTAGTTTTTTCAATTTAGGCTATTGCACTAGTTTAGAGTGTTTATCTGTAGTTTTACATATGGTTTCATTGAACATCTTTTATTAGGTCAAGAGTGTTCAATGTTGATGTAACTTTTATCGGAGGAGTATTAACACCAAGAGAGGGCATGAGTTTCCCAATATCCATAACTTGCATATCAAACATATGGTATAATATAGGTTCCATTCAGTTGTACCTAAAGTGTGTATTTGGATACACTAGAAAGAATATCTCATCCCGTGGTAGGGTATGACATCCCCTACACACAAGGTAATGTTTGAACTTCATCACTTTATGCCTTGAGTATGTCGACTATAAAAACTTTTGAAGAGAATCCAAAATTGAATGCTTTTAAGAGATGTAAAATTAATAGTTTAAAGTAAAACAGTGAAGAATATTTTTAACTAAGTATTTATATTTTTTTAGAAACTAATCAAGTTGAAATATTTAAATAAGTTTGGTTTTACTCTTGAGATTTAAAAGCTTTTTAACTGTTATTATTATAAATTGTACAATTGTATAATTGAGATGAGTTTTTAAAGTTTAAGCTTTTTCAACTAATATCTGAGAGTTAGAGATAGAACTTGATCTAGAGATGTTGAGTCTGAATTAATTAATGAGTTTGGTTTATACTAATTAAAGTTGAAGCTTCTAAACAAATACTACTTACAAATACATATCTATCACTTTATTGAAGTTGAGCAGTAAAGTTGAGCATATTATCACTGTTCATGAATTGCATACACCTGAATTGTTTGTTGTCATAACCTGTTGGACATTCTCACATACTCAGTACATTTTATGTTATGACCCAAAATTTCTATATTATTGTAACCTCAAGAAGATACAACCGACCTTTCGTACGTTCCTAATTGTTTGACTAGCATTTCATAGAAGCTAGAAGAGTGGTGAGTCCTCATTGATTCGAGGATTAGTGATGGAGCTTTAATTACTTTCTATAAGTGAGGCATTCAATTTGTTCTTTATTTAATTATTGGAAGGCTAGATAGGGATTTTTTCCCATCATACCGGTATTCATTGTATAATGGCTTTTATACAAATATTGAGTTAGAGTTTAATATTAAGCTTTTATTTATTGATTTACTTCTGTATTGACTGATGTAAAGTCCATTTTTCTTATATTATTCCTTGATATTTCTTCCACAGAGTAATGTCAGTAGAGATTTGCATGGTCCAAGTGGTTCTTCTAAGGATGCTAGGGCAACTTAGTGGTTAAGTATGCCTGCCATGTCTAGCTGGTATATCGGGGGAATAAAAAGCTTGGTATCAGAGAATTTGGTTCAAGTTTCCAAGGATGTATGAGATCCAGTGGTAGGTAGTCTCGTTTATATGTATGAAGTAAATGACATTTATTATATAGAGACTACAAAGTATTTAGGAAATGTTGTGGAGGTTAACTCTAAGAAGTCATGGAGAGTAGAAGTTAGAGTGAGGCATAGTTATTTGGTAAGGTAAGTAGTTATTTGTTAGGTGATTAATTTGGAGTGGTGGGATAGTATCTACTTATATTTTGAATAAGGAGTAATAAGTCAGTCCTAGTTTCATGAGGTGTAAGGAGGAGAAGAGGTTGATAGTTAGGTAGACTTAGACTATGTTGTTGTTAAGTATGGTAAGGATGTGTATAGGGTTGAATATTGTAGGGTGGATGGTTGAGACTGAATGTGTTGTTGATTCTCACAAGATGAGTTTTACCCAGGTTGTGATGCAGTTGTTGCAAGTCTGAGTAGTGATGAGAAGTTGTATGTTATATGTGTTTAGTACTAAATGGTAGGCTTGAACTCTAAACTATTATTCTAGTATAAGATATAGTAGTATAGGGGTGACTAAAGGATTGGATATGTGATGTTAGTATACTACAAAGCATTGACTTTTAATGTTAGCTTTACAAGAATGTAGAGAGTTAAGAAGTTAGTTCTGAAAGGAGTCCTAGAAAGATTTTAGTGTGAATAGTTGTAGTGATTTAAGTAGACGTTAGCATTTAGGTGTATATGGGTGTCCGACCCATAAAAGTTGTTAATCATATCCCTATTTAAAAAGGAAGTCCCCATGCTTATTATTTTCAGCTTTTTCCTAAGGGGGAGATGGTAAGTTGAAGAACTTGTCAAGCTTTCTAACCGTGATAGTAAGCAGTCCCTGTGTACATATTTGAGTGGATAATGATCCACCAATACCTCTTTTGTACTCCTTGTACTTCGATCAGATATGAAAGTTTGTTCTATGCCCTTGTTCATGCACCTTATGAAGGTTTATGTTCATTTTCATCTCTGAGAATGTGATATTATTTCTTTAGATAACATGGAAGTCCTACTTTTCATGCAAATATAAAATTCAACTTGTGATGTCATCTATGGAGTTTCTAGTATAATTCATAAATCAAGTTCTAGTTATGTACAACAATTAGTGTATTTCATGAAAATAGTTTGCAAATCCTAGCGTGAGTGGCTAGAGTGTAGTAATGATGTATTGCATTCCTATAATAATGTTCAGTTCAGACTTCATATATGAGTTTGGTAGATAAACGTAGATCTATAACTCTTAAGTTTATGCGATTAACTTATTTCCTCTTGGTGATCCCATCATAAGTTGTTAAGATGATAGAAGAAGGTAAGGTATACACAGTCAGTAGTGTTTTTGTTATGCCCTTTTCCCCTGAGATGTTAATTGTTCATGTAGAAAAAGTGCAGAGTTATTGATTTTAGTAATGCTAAGAAGATTCCTAGATAATATAGTTTTAGCTTATGGGGAAGCTATGAAGTAAGTATATTAATAGGTTTGAATGTTGTGTGGGTAAATGGAATAATGATTTTAGTATGTGGTTAACGACTTATTGATTTAGATCTTAGGGTGGGTGATAGTAGGAGAAAGGAGAGGAAATATTTTAGTAGATATAGGATATAGAATCATGTGGATTAGACTAGCATAATCATCTTAGTTGTAGTACCCTGTGACTCCTATTACACTTGAATGTGATAAGAGCATTTGGTTTGTATGATCATACATTTCAATGTATGGTTTGAGTATGTTAGAAGAAGAAGTATTTTTGAAGGGTGCTTACTAAGTTGGAGAGTGCTAGTTGTAGTGCTAGAGCAAGAGTATCCCTATCCTTGTTTTATACGACCCATATGTATGTTTCAGGTCTGATAAACTCACATTTGAATGAGGATTATTTATAAGTCCATATTTTCCTACTTTATGAGCTTATATGAAGTGTGCAAACGATTTTACTAGCTTTTACTTAAAAGGTCCCTATGAGCTTGTACCTTCAGTATATATATGTTGAGTGTTTTATGGTCTATTGAAGTACTGCATCATAACTATATAAAGTTTTTCATGGAGATACATTTTATTTGATAAGTGAGGCTCCAAGAAGACCAAAGAGGATATGATCAAATTTAGTTCAATTTAAGAAATTGTTCTCAGTCTTATGTTAGTTTCACTTCACTCTGAAATAATAATAACATCTATATTCATCTTATGTACATTTTAGTTCATGAGCATATAGCATTTAATGACTCCACTGAGTTTATTCATGCATGATTTGAGTACAGTACTTATGCTGAGTTGAGGTAATAGTATATGAGTCCCTATTTGTGCATTTATGTTCTCTTTGACTAGTTTTGAAGTCGAGGTCAATTGTTACATTTTGCATGTTTATCAGATAATGTAGTAGCATACTCAAAGTTATATTTATTAAATCAAGTCAATGGATATCATACTGATGTTCGATTTAGTTAGTTGGTCAGTCTAAATCATTGAGTTCTCCTATTATAGTTGTAGTCTTCATTCGAGGACACATGAGACGAATGGGGATATAATGTAACACCTTGAAGCTTGATTATAGTTTATAAATCCCTAAATATAGTTATTTATGAGTTATTGAGGTGATTTAAGGCGAAAATAAGCTCCTAACACAAAGTTGAGTTTAAGGCCTTCCCTTCCAACTTAGTTTTGATGTTAGTTCGTTCTTGTGTCAACTTTAAACAAGAATAACTTTTAATATATAAATATTTAGGTAACGTATGACTTATACATAGAAAGGTATTTGAGTCTAGTTTCCAATATAACAAACCAAGTGTCATTTTGAGTTTTGATTAAAATTTTATGGGTATTTCACTAAAGATTGTTCTACAATGAAATATTCCCAGATAAAAACTACAACTCATGGCTTCCAGTAGTACGATCTATGGTGCCCACAAGTACGACTTATACTGTGTGTCATGATATGCTTCTAGAAACTTTTTAAATTGCTATAAAGGTTCCACGAGACATAAATAATCCATACTATCCAAAACCACAACTCGTACTTTTTTGAATCATATTGTTTAAGGTTTAGAAACCAAAATTTTTCCCCTTTGTACGAGAATAAACCACGATCCATGATTTTGGGGACCATAATTCATGGTACTTGTCTCATGGTATGGAAGACCCTTTACAGTGAGAAAATCTCATTCTATGACTCAAGATAATGCACTCTACAAGTTGTACTATGCCACTCGACAACTCTTAGAGTGATGCCGTTTAACTTTCAAGTATGTTTAATTTGGGTTATTTTGTGTAATGACTTTGAATTTTTTGGATAAACCAATGACCTTTTGTCTTCCAAACACTTAACTACCCTAATACCTTAATTCAATATCTTTTTGGCTAAATCAAATCAAGAAAGGATTTTTATTCAACCTTCTCTAAAGAGGCAAGAACTAAGATTTTCTCAAAGAGACTTGTTTGTAGCAGCTTGGTTGTTGATTTTCTCAATAAATTTTCTTCTAAAAAGGTATGCAGACTTTCAATAAGGACCCCTTTTATCCTTTTTCCTAAAAACCCTTTTCCAAATAAGGTTTTGAGAATGTAAAAGTATGCTAGGATTCTTATTTAATTCTATAAAGTATGATTCGCCGAAGTGATGATTTACTTGATGTTTTTGAGTTAGAATTATAAATTCATGATGATCATTTAATTATGAAAGTCCTCATTAGTTAACATGTTTTCATAATTAAAGTAAAAGAAAGAAAGAAACTTTAAGGCGTGAATCGAGCATTATTTTTAAGGGTTATTCTTAAAACTTGTATTCAACATTGTAGTTTCATATTTAATTTATTTTTTTTGTGATTTTAAGAATGAACATGAAGCATTTCCAAATTTACTAGTTGAAGTAAATTGAGAGATTTTATGATTCTTGTAGCTATATTTACAATTTGACAGTAAAGTTCACTTTAATGTGTCAAATTGAGATTTTATTAAAGAGTGTTAACACATTATGGTTTAAATGATTTTTTGGGTTAGTTGATTCCATTGAGGGTGTTCTACTAGTCTAGAGTATTGATGCATATCTTTACTTATGGTTCCATTGAGGGTGTTCCGTCAAGTCAAGAGTACCAAGTGTTGATGAAAATTTGATGGAAGGGATATTAGCACTGAGGGTAGGCATAAGTTTCTCAAAACCGATAACATGTGTGTCCAACATAGGGTATTATATTGGTACTGCTCAAATGTAGCTAGAGTATCTAGTTAGACCCACTAGAATGAGTGTCTCATACTATGGCGGGGTATGAGAGCCCTACACAAAGGATAATATACGAACTTCATCACTTTATTCCTTGAGGTTTATCAGTTATAGAAATTCCCAAGAGGATAAAATTTAATATTTTGAAGAGAAGTCAAATTGACATTTTGAATTAAAGAAGAGAAGAATCTTTTTAACTAAGTCTTTATCTTTTGTTAAAAAATAATAAAGCCAAGCTGTTTAAATGAGTTCACTCTTTTCTATTGAGATCTTAAATATTTTTAACTGTCTTAATATTAAAATTTTAAATTACTTAACTGAGATAAGTTTTGAATTTTGAAGCTTCTTTAACTAACATATGAGGGGTCTGAGTTAAACTTTAATCTAGAGAGGATGGGTCTGTAGTAAGTAATGTTTTATACTAATGATTTGAAGCCTATAAACTAATAGTGTTTAAAAAGGAATATCTATTACTTCATTAAAGTTGAGTAGTTAAGTCGACCATAATATAACTGATCATGCATTGCATAGACATGAGTTGTTTCTTATCGTTGATTATTGCACATTCTAAAATACTCAGTACATTTCATGATGAACCCATACTTTCTATATTATTGTAACCCCCATGCATATCCTGCTAACCTTCCTAGCATTCCTAGTTGTTAGGACTCACATTTCAGAGAAGCTAGAAGATTGGTGAGTCTTTATTATTTCGAGGATTGGCTCTGTGTTGTATTTACTTTCTAGAGGTAGGGCATTAAAGTTTTTCTTTATTTCATTATTTGGAGCCTAGATAGGGATCTTTCCTTGCAATCCTGTATTTAATGTATAGTATCTTTCATATAAATGTTAAGTTATAGTTGAATATTGAGCTTTGATTGATTTATTCACTTCTCTATTGACAGATGTGATGTCCACTATTATGTATATTATTCCTTGATTTTTCTTATGCTGAGTGATATGAGTATAGATTTGGATGGTCTAAATGATTCTTTTGAGGTTGCTAGGGCAACTTAGTTCCTAAGGATGCCTGCCACGTCCAGGGGGTAACTCTGGGGTATAACAAAGTAAATGTTTGTCATATTGCCCACATAGGCACCTAAAATTCCCATTTCTCCCAATTACAAATGACTACTCTATAAACAAATAAACAATTGGAAAAAAAGTGAAAGAAACCTCAACTTTCCTTTTAAGAAGCCAAAATCTCAAATCTCGGTCTTTCCCTTCGGGATAGCTTTCAAACAAGACCAATCTTGTTAAATATTTGTTCCAAATAAGAAAAAAGCTTGAACCTCAAGGAAAAGTCTGGAATTTTATTTAAAAATCATGTTACGCATAGCTTGAGAAATTCAAATATGAAATTTAATTAAAAAGTAGGTTGAAATCAACCTTCAAAACCTCAAAATTCAATTTCAAAGTTTAGACCAAAGTTCCTAAATCAACATCTGAAAATTCATGTTTCGAAGATAAGATTATGAAATAATTTATGGAGAATGAAGAAATATTAATTTAGAATTTGATCTTCAAATAACTTTCCAATCTCCCCAAATGAGTTTACAAAGTCCAAAGTTTGAAATATAGAGGAGAGGTTCGATAAAAATATTTAAGTATGTCTAGGAAAATTTTGTTCATTGAATTTGCAGCCTAACTTTTATGATCACAATGTTATCAAACTCGAGACCTTTGAGATCCTAGAGACATTCACGTTCGTATAAAGTAAACTATGACCCAAACCACCTTTCATGATCGTAGTGCCCTCCAAGCGATTATGAAGGTCAATGTTTTTTCTCCTCCGTGATTGTTATGAGGATGTCACGAACGCAAATAAGGCTAAGAGGCACTTGATTATCGGAATTAAAACTAAGGATCAATAATATTTGAATGGCCTTCAGAATTCATTCAAACCCACATGAGTAAAAGTCATATATACATGTAGACTAATTTTGTTTTAGACTAAATCAAATTATGAAAATACAAATCTAGAGTCTCCTTGGGTGGACATCCTCCAAACAAACTGTAAGTCAATATTTCTAGTAAATTAAAAAAATATCCCGAGTCCCCTCAAAAAATCATCCGAACCTCACTCAAGCCCAAAACCATCTCCCAAGACCAATGTAATTGACAAATTCAAAATCCGAGGATCCTAACCCCGAATGTTTATCCACTTAAAAATTTGAGCATAAAATTCTAAATTATCTAATATATAAATTGAAAAACTCACACTAAAGGCCCCAAAATTTAAACCAAATGTCCACCTATACAAAAACACACATTCTAGAGCTGATGGAATTGACAGAATCTAATTTCGAGACAAAAAAAAAAATTCAAATGTTTACTAAAGTTAACTATTTTAGGATCGTTAATAGAAAATGTTGTGTTGAGTATGTTAGTATAAATTTCAATTAATTACAAGAATACTTCAAGTCCTTTTATTAAAATAATTAAATGGTTCATCACGTAATCTTCAATAAATAAAATAGAAAGAAAAAAATGATATTGATGTAGCATTAAATGATGGAAGATGATGTGGTTTCATCAAAGATTTATAGTATTGTATTAGAAGAAGTTGATTGTTAAAATGAACAAGTTAATACTACATAGGAAGATGTGGATCATTAATGTTCACAAGTTACCATCGAGAAACTTCTAGTTGAGAGAATGAAGATCATTGACGGCAATTAATGGTTCAAATGGACGAGATAATAAGAATCATCAATATGAAGCTCCTTTTCATGGAACATAGTACACACTCTTAAACACTTTTCAAGGATCAATACCTCAAGGTTGTAACAACTATTTCTCACATTTATATAATTGACTAGTCTTAAATAAGAGAAGTATTGATCTTTTCTTTACATTTAATAAGAATTGTATCATATATTGTATACTAATGTAGGAAAAAATAAAGGAGATAAATACTCAAGTGAAGCATATCATCAAAAGTATAGTGTTTATTGGGCTCTTAACAGACTCAATACTTATTGTGATCAAGCTGGGCTTAAAGACTCAGTAAGGTCCTTGTCTCTGGGCTCTTAACAGACTTAGCAAATCATATGTTTACTAAGATTCTAACAGACTTAGTAGGTCGTATGTGTATCCTGAGCTCCTAATAGATTCATTAGTTCTTGAGTATTTTATAGATCCTAACAGACTCAATAGTGTGTGACTAGGTTCTTTCATAGGTTTATGTAAAAAGGTGTAAAATCGAGTTGTTTAACACTAAATAGAGGATAGAGAAAAATAGTGGAATCTCTTGCAATCCAATGGGAGTGAATTAATGTTCATTTTAAGGCCAACCAGTATAAACATATTGTATGTAAAATTCATTTTTACATAGTTGAATATTGTTTATTCAACAAACTATGTAAGAATCGAATGTATCAGTTAGAAAGTCAAGTAAGGGAAAAAATAATTTCAACTCACCCCCTCTTGAACAATAAGAGTCAATCAGAAGTTCAACAAACTTAAATATTCAACCAAATGGTCAAAATGCCTCAAATAGTCAAAAGTTTCTTGGTAGCAAATTGAAGAGCTGTAAAAAATTCCATCACAAACTTTTTGATCCTCTTCTCTTCAATAAGAATGCTCATAAATGCAAGCCTAGCAAAGTCACAAAACTTGGTCTTATATTCAATTATTGTCATCGTATCCTACTCTAAATCATTAAACTAGTCCCTCTTGATATAAGGCATGTACTTATCCAAGAATGCCTTAAAAATTGTTTCAAAGTCATGTGATGTACTTATTGGCATACAATCCATATGAGACTCGAACCACTATTTTATTGGTCCAACCAAATATAGTAATTGGTCTACACATAGGACTTAATAAAATGATATTATGCATTCTCCCCTAAGCATACTCTATAGGAGAACTTGTGAATTTGGGAGGACACACACTAAAAAATCTATCAAACATCTTCAACTAATCTACTTTCATCACTGTCCTAGCCATAACTGGTTAAGAAAAAAATGGAACTGGCAAAGCATTAATGCAACGAGCCACAATAGTATTTGTTTATGCCGCATGAGTCAAAAAACCTAAATTGCTACCTACTTTGTGTTAGCCTCTAAGTTCCCTATTCAATTTTTTCTAATGACAAGTTGAATTACTTGCAGGAAGTATAACAAGGAACCAAGAATAAGGAAGAGAATCAATCAAGAAGCCGATAAGGCCTTTGTTGCTGTATATGACCAACGTTTGGCCTGTGTACTTTGAAGTCTCTCTAGAATCCGATAAGGCCTTTGTTGCTGAATCTGACTCTAAAATACTAAGTTTGTCCCCTGGCAGTATGCTTGGGAATCAAACTTTGGTCCAAATGATTTTTGTAACCCTAATTCCATGTGGATCACTTAGAAGCATCTCCACTTGAGATGTTTTTGTCTTATACTGTTTGCTAAGAAATATTAAACAAATCGTGATGTGTAGTTTCATGAATAAATGATTAGGAAGTGCTGGAGACTCCAATCCCACTACTTGTCTACCTTATGGGATCCCCATAACTTCTATATTAATGGATTAAATGATAGACATGTCCCTATTTTGTGCCACCAAGATCACTACAACTTATGACCCTCTCACATTTCTAGGCATGGGGTATGTAAAAGTCAATGGGAAATGGTGCAAGAAAGATTCTATGAAAATGGATCATATCCACCAAAGTAAACAGGTTGACAACGGACTCAACATCTATAGTGTAAAAGGAAACCGAAGATATCAATGCCATATTGGAAGTCCTAGAAAGCAGCATGATTAGGTTTGAAGAATCGGTGAGCAAGATTGTCCAGTTAGGATAGAGACATGATTGAAGTTGAAAATCAAAGGATCTCTCTAGAGGCACTAAAAAAGGATTGCGTATCTTTAATCAAAATGCTTATCAAAAGAGTTGACTCCCTTCAAACGGAAGCTAACTTCACTAAAAACTATTGCAGTTACCATTAAAACTTCCTATATGAACTTCATAAGAGCATTGATATGACACTCTCTGCAGGAACATTGACAACAATTTGAAGTATTTTATTGGCCCTCATTGATCTCGTTCGTGCTCCTTTTGCTATATGACATTATAAAAATCTTTTTTCCTAGAGATATGTCCCCTTTAAAAATATATTTTTGTTGGTTTGTGATGAGAGGCACTTTGAACCTCTATAGGTTTTTCCTAACCTTTTGATTCATAAGCCTTAGTTTAAAATCATGCACCTTGTATGTTGTGATTGTCTACTTATTTTTGTGCATGTACTATATGTGATTATTATCATATATGTATATTCCTCTTTATGATCATGCCAAAGAGGGAGAAATGAAGCAAAGACACATGGGATTCAACTGGCTACATGAACATCTATCAAGCAAGGGGAAGCAATATTAAGGAGCATCTACCTAGCAAAGGGGAGAAATGTTTAACAAGGAAGTCAACTACTTTTTTCTTAAGTGTTTTCATTATCAAAAATGGAAATATTGTTATCCTCTAAGTTCCATGTATATATTTCTCTAATGAAAATGTGCCTTATTTGCAAGATGGATAAAAAAGATCCAAGCACAAGGAAGAGAATCAGTCAAGAAGCCACAATAAAAAATGACACAACAAGAAAACTTATCTTGCCATATCACACATCACAGTCCAAGAAATCAATATCCAAAAATCAAGAAAAAAAGAGATGTGCAAGTTAAAGAGCAATGGTCGATACAAATCACTAGCGAAGAATAGAAGAAGAAATTCAAGGAACAAAGATACAAAATTAAAAAGCAACAATAATAGAAGATGGTGAAGAACAACTAAGAATGAAAGAAGTTCTACACAATGCAGGAAAATGGACCTGATATTAAAAAAAAGAAGGGAAGCTTCACTGTTATGGCACAAGCATATATGATATGGATGTACCATACAAATAAGTTCCTCAAATTAATGAATCAGTATAACTTATTGATTGGAAGAAAATCCCTTGGTTCCTTTCAAAGCTACTAGGATTGACGGAGCTGAAGACTATCATAAGACACCCCAACACTGAGAAATGTTTTAACATATCTTCTTTGAACAATCATTACTTGTATATTTATAATTCATAAAATAAATAATACTTATATGAGACTACATCTTGTAAATAAAAGAAAAGAAGCTAAGTCAATATCTAGTTATAGAAGTCTAGGTTATGTCATACAAAGATCAAAAAATAGAGTGTAATGCATTGGAAATAGTTTACACTTAAAGCTCATAAGTAAACCCTTGAAACTCAAGGAGACTGGACTAGGCACCATATCAGTTATCTGAACCAGTGTAAAATTCTTTATCTCTATTTACTTTATGCATGTCTTAGTTTGAACTATTTTGAATTTCCCCTGAACTAGCATGATATTAGTCGACTACTGCCTATTGATAGTCTACTATCAGAAGAAAATTCCAATTCATCCTTTCTTGAGTTTCACTTTTGAGGCTAAACCTAACTCTAGTTTATGTCATGTTAGAAATCATAGGTAGAGCTCCTGAATGAGCCATACCCTTTAAGAAACCCATATATAGACCATGGTATTCTGTAGCATTGGAGTAGTTATTTAACTTTATAGCACCTGAGATAGTAGATAAATAGTTACACCCTCAATCTCAATCTCAAGCTCAATGGTCTCTGCTCTAGAACACTACCAAGGTTTGTGATGTACCTTGTGCTCTATCTATGCCACATCATTGACACTTCATCAGCCTATAGTTGGATCCCTTGCAATGGGTGTAGACATATAGTCTCCTATCTCAGTTAATCTCATCCTTACCATATATGAGAGAATGAAACAACAATTTTAGAGTTCAAGAGATAATAGATTTGGAATGATAAGGAAACAAAGGAAAAAATATTTCTAAAATATCTCAGCCTTACAAGCATCTTAGTCCTAATATATGACTCTACTAGACACGTGCTATTGTATAGGATAGATTTGTGACTTTGTCACGATGTGTTACCACCCAATTATGCCAATCATGATGGCACCTACTAAACCACTAGTAGGAGAACCAAACCCCACAGTCCGAAGTCGAAGCAGAGGACTACTATATTAAATGCAGAAGTATATCAAAAGTCAAGATAAAATAATATGTTGCAGAAGTCTAAAAGAATAACATAGTCTACCTAAAATCTGGTATTAGTGTTAAACAAACCACTAACTACAGAAATGATAAAACTGGAGTAAGTGTAGTATAAAGATGTCTCCAAAATAAAATGGAGATAAGAAAAACATAAGTACGAATAGAAGTAGGAACAAGATGGACACCAAGCTCACCCTGAATCTTCAATGTGAATAAGATCTAAATGAACAACTATCTGTATATCACGAACAGGTACCTGTATTCGGATCTACACATGTGAAAGTATAGTATCAGTACAAGTTGTCGAAGCAACCCGTACCCAGTAGCCTTCGAGGGCCTACTGAGCAATAATAATAATAAAATAGTAAACAACAGAGTATAAAAAAATGGTCACAAAAGCAAATAGTACAATACAAGAACTAGCAACTAATTACCTATCAAGTATCTGATAGACGGATATCACTAGCTAATCACATAACAGGATTTCAGGCAATGAAAGAAAACATACCCAACATCCTTGCAACAACTTATGTAAATAATAAAACATAAATGGGAATCAAACAAGATAGGAATAGAACATGGTCAGTATACCGGTAACCTTAAGTGAAAGGATAAATAATTGAATAAGAATGTAAAACACTAATCCCACACAATATGAAACAACAAGTATCCAATAAGGACAACTATGTAGTGATACGGATAATAAAGTAAAGTAATTAAATACTAACAAGTCGCCCATAAGGAAGTGCAGCGTAAACAGAAACAAGCTCACCCATAGGCCCCCCATCCAACCTATGAGCACACTAAAAAAAATAAGTACAAAAAAGTAACATACACATGATCGTTATTAGAACCTCACATCCCACTTCAAAACCGCATGAATCCCAATTGGCCCATAGTGCCTCGCAATAGTGTTATCCTGCCATCATCTAGTGCATCATATCAGTGTTATCCCGCCAGCACATAGTGCCCCATATCAATCCTATCATATTAGTAATATCCGCTAACCGTACTCAGCAAGACAAGGCGATCAACGCTGATGTATATGGTAGGATCACCTATGGTCCTCAATAATCAATATCATCATGTTTCCACAACCTCTAGTACCACGTTTGTAAAAAACTTGTACTAATTACCATATGACGACGATCTCAAGTCCCATCGCTGTACTTACTATCGAACGGAGTCGGTCTTAAGTCCCAACAATTATTAGTACAAAGGATACTTTTTTCAGTGCCAAGGTGTGAAGCCTGGGCCAAACAAGTGAAAACAGTGTGAACGGGTGCTTAATACAATGTCGAGACTAAAATAGTGGTTAAAATATAATTACTTATGTTATTATTAAAGTATTCTCATGTATTTCTTTATACCACTATGAAACTTTATCATCAAAACATCCGCTGGCTATCATGGCTCATAAATTAAGAGGTGATACTACTCGCCCCAATGCACTCTTATCAGAGCCTTAGGATTGGCCTCTCGTGTAATGAATGCACAACATATCAACGGTATATATATACCAACATAAAATCATGAATTATCCACTGTTTATGTCTTGCACAAGTATCTCTAATAAACTGCTAAGTCCCAGGCCTCATATCACTCAGGTACCAAAATATCAATATCAACATGGAACGGACGAAAGAACAGTACGGGGGTACTACACAACCTAGCTAACCAACCCAAGGAAGCTATTTAGTAAAATTATTAAAGATATAAGCCTAGAGATAGCCCCACGGAGCCTACCTATCATTCAATGACAAAACACTGTAAAATCACAAATCGTACTCCAACCGATGTCAACCTGTCTCTAAATAATCTAAAATTTGCGTAAATGAATTCTATATGTTAAAACGAGTTGAACGGTGTAATTTATGATAAGTTCAGGACTGGGCCTAAAACAGGCTTGCGGAGACTGCCCAAAAAAATCAAAAATAAAATTTACTACAGAGTTCCAAAAGTCATCAGGAACCCGTACTCTAAAATTGGGCACAATACGAATGCGTGAAGGGCTTCAAATCAGTCCGGATAAAATTGACCATAAAGAGGTCAAAGATTAAATATTTATTAATATAACATCAGAATTTTGGGGTAGTAATAATTCTAGGATCCATGTATATTCAATTTCTGAAGCATTAACAAAAATCAAAGGGTTATAGGATACTTTGTCAACCTCAACTCTTGGGTGCCATTAATGGTTGAAATAAAAAAATAAGGAAGAGGAAGAGAAGAAACTTACAAAATTTCATGTGGAATCAAATGGGGAAACGTTGAGAAGATCTTCCTTGGACTTGGAATGGTATTTGGAAAATTTATTTTGTCCTAGAACTGAAGAAATCGTGTTTTTGGTTGAAATAAAATTTAAAGGGGTTGCTACAGGAAAATATAAACTTCTAGGTATATGCTTCATTGCGATCGCGTGGCTTTAAACCATGATCTCGTACGGTACTGGAAATTGGCCATCGCGATCGTGTGAACCAGGCTAATGATCGTGAAGCATAATGGATCACTGAATCGCAATCACATAAGGGTCTTCCATGATTGCGTAGAGGTATATGACCTACACCAGTTGTAAGTGTTTTCTGCATATCTTAGGATTTCCATCTAGGGGTTCAGGGATCAACCGGATTCCAAGTTTGACAATACAAATATGCAAATACCATGGAAATGACATTCCAGACTTAATGGAATCGACAAAACTAAAATCTGAGGTCGTTTACTAATAAATGACCCTTCAAACAAAAGTAGTCAAAAGTGCATTTCTCCACCAACACCTCGAAAATGCAACAAGTCCAAAAGTTATACCAATACCTCACCTAGCCTAAAATCAACATTACAAAGCTACTAGAAGCATCAGAATTCCAATCCGACACTTCGAATATTAAAATTACCACTCCAGCTCCCCTTAGGCCATAAACTTAACAAAATTCGCAATTTCGCATAATTTGCAAATGAAACCTCCAAAACACAAACTTAGGGTCAATCTTGACTTTGTTTTGTATTTTGGAGCTAAAAAAAGTTGTCCGAATTAAATTTTGAGATCATATTGAAGGAAAGTTGACTTTGGTCAATGAGCACTTGATTTTGGGCCTAAAACAGGAAAATTGAGATATTTCTCAACCGAGTCGCCAGGGATCCGAATTGTCGGTCCCTACAAGTTATAAATGACTTGGAAAAAATACCAAAATAATCTAGATTACAAAATGCCATATATTTATCATAAATGACCATGAGGGTCATTATACGATAATATTAACTTTTAATAATAAAAGAAAATAGGGTTATGATGGCATCAAATTTAACTAACCTTGGTAGTAAAACGACTCTCAAGCATAACCAAAATAGTAATTTACGTAGAAATAAAGAGAATGAAACATCAAGGGCCTCAAAATCATCTTTAAATTTAATAATATTAAGTGTGAATAAAACACTTACATATATAAGGTAATGAATAAAGGACAATATTTAAGAACCATCCCAAGTCTTAGTAGTCACATGTTCAAGAAGACCACTAAAATAATGATCAAAGTGAACTACATAACTATCCATAAATATAAATAAGATAAAAGTGGAAAAGATTAGAAGAATTTTTTGAATCTCTAAACTCAGAATGATCACCATATCCTCAAATAGATCAATCTTGAAAGATCAAGATCAACTCTGAACATGGTTATTGGGATCTGTATTAGTAAAATTCAGAAAGTATGGGGACTAATCCACTAGTACATAATAGCCACCATAAGCCAACCAAATTTAAGCACTCACTATATTGAATAAACAATGCTATTATAACCTACACGCATATGAGTACAATAGTTCAACCATATCACTAGAACAATAATGTATAACAAGCGATTAACATAGATAAAATGAAATGGATTAAATTGACGCTACCGATATATATGATCTTGGGCATATTTATACATCCGAGTGTTTGTTTTACTCATGAATTAAGCTTTTTTACTATGAAGATTTCTCTTTATGCTTTAGTAGTGTGCAAAATATTAACAAATGACTAATGGACATCGTTACAGGATAATGTGATGAAATTAGGGGAAATGAGTATTGAATTTGTAGATATGTTAGAGTGATAAGGAGAGAAAAAACTGTGGATCATAAAGTAAAAAATAAAAACATAACACAAGGATTAAATATGAGGAAGATAGAGACGAAAAAAGCACTGTAGATGACCAATTTGACCTTGGTCAGCGGCCCAGCTGTTGCCTCTAATTTAGGGGTGCGACACAAGGCTGTCGCCCTTTATTTAATGCTGCAACATAAGGATGTTTATCATTCTATAAGAGGTGTGATGCACACCCTTGAACTCTGCTATAAGGGTGTGACACCCACTTGGTGAAATTCAACTGAAGTTTGACTTTATATTAATTTATCCAAAAAGGGTATAAGGGTCAGTGATACACATATATAAATAACATACTTTGGATAAATTATATAATCATTCAACATTATTTAGGAGATCAAGGGAAAAGAGTACCAAGGTGTAACTAGGGTTCGAATTAGATATCTTTTTTTATTTGTTTTTTATAAACATTAATTATATTTATGAGTATGAATTCTAGTATCCTTGGATGCCAAAGAGTTCTAGTTTAGGGTGATTCTCAATTAGAATGGAGACGTACAAAGTTTTTCTTGTTACCTTGCTGTGAAACGATATCTATAATACACCCTAATTAAGTTGTCACATCCCCACACAATGATGTTATTGTGAGGTTAATATTTGTAGATTGATAGGTGACGATATTCCCCAATTCATAAGTTAAACTCGAGATTAAAAAAATTAGAGAAATATAATTGTCAATATCATGAATGATTGTGAATAATTCCATGACTTTGGAATATCTCTCACCACTGATTGGTCATTACTATTATTTTAAGTACAACCCTTTATATATTGTTCTTCGATTAAGTAAAATACTATAATTCTAAAATCTTTATTTGGTTACCAAATGATTTCATCATGTAAATACTTGCGAAAATAGGATTCTAAATTAAATATCTAATTCTTTGTGGATTCCATATCAAACTCTAATGAGTCACTATATTACTTGTTAGATCGCATGCACTTTCATGTGTCGTTGGTACACAACAAGGTTTGGCACCACTACGAGGACTTCATTATTAGAAAGTATTTTAGTTAAGCATTTGTTTGGCACATTTGAAGATGACTTAATCTTAGTGGTTGATCTTGCAAGTACTCATAGATTGATAAAGAGGCTTGGAATAGGGAATTTGTAGAACCTCTAAATGAGCCTAAAATATTCTTTCATCAAAAAATAAGGCTAGCAACTCTTATTAAACCTACTTCACAAATTCAGTTAGTTTTCTATGAAGTGGTTGCACCTAAGGAGATGGCAGATACAATAGTCTGTGTAATGGAAATCCCAGGTGTCACTAATTCTACCTCTCCATACGCAAGCTCGAGATAGGAGGTATGTTTGATCTTAAATAGAATATGTTGCAACTTTTGCACATGATCAGGAAATTCACAAGTCTCCCACATGAGGATCCACAACAACATAGTTAGAATTCCCTGGAGATCAGTGACACTTGTGTTCCTACCGGGGTCTTAATTTACTACTTGAGACTCATTCTATTCTCATTCTAACAGGTTGGAAGCAGAATATCATAACTCTATCACTACTTAGGATAACTTAGCTAGAAAACTTTTGAGCCATTTTTTCATCCCTGGGAAGACAAGTAAGATGAGGAATGAGATTCTCAACTGTCTTTTAATAAAGGAGAAAATGTATATGTCAGGCATGGGAATGATTTACATCACTTTTTTGGATGTTATCTTACCACCATCAATCTAACGAAGTCTTGATGTATACCTCATATAGGCTTTGGAGCCAAATTCTAAGATTTTTAAGACACAAAAACAGGTGATCTAGCTCTAGAAAATGCATCTGATGAGATGTACACTCTCCTAAATCGAATTGCAATAGGAAACCCAAATTGGAATGGTGAACAATCAAGAGTGTTGCAGGAGCTTGGCATCTAGATGCGGTCACTACTTTCTGAGCATAAATATATACATAGTAGAATATGTTATCTATGGAATTTGTACAACAACAAGATTGGGTCAATGCAATGCAGGCTCAAAGTTCAAACTGGTGCAAAATATTTGGTGGCAACGACCATACTTCATATCTAAGTGCAGCGAATCCTGATTTTTTCTATTTGGTAGGAAATGCACATAGAGGTGCGGGACAAAAAGAATTTGGGAGAACTTATAAATCCACTTGGAAAAATCATCCCAATTTGTCTTGGAGATGTAAGGAAAATCAATCGCAGCAACAAAATCAGGGTAATTCAGAAACCAAGGGCAGGGGAAAAAGTTTAATCAACAGACTTATGGCAATCAACAAAAAGACCAACCCAGAAATAACAATGGGGAGATGTCAATGAAGATCTTGAAAGGGAGAGATTGTGATTGTGAGAGGATGGACAAACTTCAAGAAAATTTAAAAATCAATAGCTTGCTACACAACAATTTGAGATAAAAATAGGATAAAGTGATTTGTATCAAAACATGAGACCTCATGGGGGTCTACCTAGTGATACAAACCATAATCCCAGACAAGTGAATGCAGTGTCTACTAGGAGAGACTTGAAATTACAAGAGTTAGTGCCTCAAAAGTAGAGTTCACCGAGTTGAGAAGAATGGGTTGGTGCAAAATGGGCTAGAAATGAAGCAGGGAAAGATGCTATGTCTAGGGTGGATGAGCCCAGTGCTAGACCTCCACCACCATTTATATTTCTACAGAGTCTATATAACATTATGAAGAAGAAGGATATGAAAAATTCATGGACCTACTCAAGCAAGTATATATTATCCTTCCTTTAATTTAAATTTTGTAGGGCATCTCGAAGTATGCTAAGTACATGAAGGACATTATGTCAAGAAAAAATCTACTACCTGAATATGCAATGGTAGCTCTTACATAAGAGTCTAGTTATCTGATTCAAAAAAAATTGCCGATAAAGCTGAAAGACCCTGGCAGGTTCACAATCCATATTAGAATTAGTCAAGTCTTAAATGTCATTGGTTGTGTGACTTGTGAGGCAACATTAATATGATCCGTACTTCTTATTTCAATAAAATAGGGATTGTTATCTCGAGAACTATCATAGTTGTATTATAGTTGGCAGATCATTCTTTAGCAACACCGAATGGTATAGTGGAGGATGTTATAGTGCAAGTAGGGTCTTTGGGATTTCATAATTCTTGATTTTTGATCTAGACTTGGAGGTCCCATTTATTTTTTGACGTCCATTCCTTTCTACAACTCATGCACTAATTAATATGGATACTAGGCAGTTGACTATAGGTCTCATGATAAAATTGAAGTATTTTGATGTTTATAAAGCCCTGAAGTCACCAGCTATTTATGAGGAGTTGACTGCACTTACCATGATTGATTTGAAATTTTAATTACCACTTATATTAGAAAGAGACCTTCTAGAAAGAGTTATCATGGGTCAAGAATGTCATGGTGATGCTGAGGATTATAAGATGATTCTGACTCTGGATCTGGAAAGTGTTTTAAAAATTATGTGGAGTTAGAGCCATTGTATAGACCCCTTGGGCACCCCAAGCCACCAATCAAAGAGACTCTAAAGTTAGGGTTCAATTCACTCTATGCTCATCTAAAATATGCATTCTAGGCAGATGAAGATACATTATCCATTATATTTGCTACCTAATTTTTTGAGGAACACGTGAAGGAAGCACAGGATGAGTTAATACAGAGGAAGATATCGATAAACTTTTAGAAGTTAGACATTGAGGTTCATATCACCTTTTTCATGCATAAAAGTTTAATGGAAAATGATCCTAAGTAGAGAGTACAACAACATCCAGCAATGAAAGAGGTAGTTTGATAGAAAGCTAGAAAGTCGATGGATGTAGGCATTGTGTTTCCTATCTATGGCAAGTAGGTTAGATAGGTCTAATGTGTCCCCAAAAAGGGAAGCATGACCATTGTGACAAATGAGAAGAATGAACTCATCCCAACCCACACAGGCAAAGGCTGGCTCAAGTGTATAGATTATGAAAATTTAAATGAGGTTACTCATAAGGATCACTGTTCCATTCCTTTCATTGACTAGATGTTAGACAATCTTGTTAGGTAAGAGTGATTTTTCTTTCTTGATGGGTACTTAGGTTAAAAATAGATTTATATAGCTCCTGAAGATTAGGAGAAAACCATTACTTGACAAAACTAAGGCGATTGGTTGAGGAAATCCACCCTTCTTTCTTTTTTTTTTAATATTTTAATATTATTTTAGTAGTTGCAGGTAAAGGTATACTTTTGGAGGTGTATAATGCTTAATGGAATTCCCAAAAGGTGTTAGAGAGAACTTAGGGATGGTAAGGATCAGTTGGGGTGTAGCCCCACAAAAAAAGGGCTCTACTCTACATCCCCTTAATTAACCCGCATTGCACACCCCTTTACCCCACGTTATCTCTGTGTCTTGAAATTATTTTCCCTGCTATAACTCCACATCACAGAGCACCTTATTATGCATTAAGGCAACATAGTGGGGTGATATCCATGTACATAAATCTTCACCTTAGCCAATGGGTTGACTCCGCACACACTCCTCTCTCTCAAAATTTTATCTTCGACAACAAGAAAAACTCCTTGAAGCTACATTTTCTCCATAATTTCTCCAAGTAATGTATGATTTCTTCCATATTTTCTTATTTCTTTTCACTTTTCATCATCATGGAACTATTTTGCTCTACATTTTGATTTATTTTGTTGAATATTTTTGAAGTTAGAATGCTGAAATTCTTGAACCCTTAAAACTACCATGGAAATTGTGTGAATAATATTGTGGGTACATGGTGAAGCGTTGCTGAGTAGTAGCTTATGATTAGAACTTGCTAGATGTTCAAGTATGTTGCTAGATGGATTATTGAATATTTTAAAATTCCAGCATAGATTTTATGGAGACATACTACTAAGTTGTTCTTCTAGATGATTGAATAGTGGTGTTTTTGATGGAATAGGTACAAAAAAATTGGTTTATTAAAATTGGGTGTTGTTTATTATTATGATTTGGGTCGTGTGATATTAGGAGTATTTAAGTATTTTATTGACATTAAACTCCCATATTTTAGCTTAATTTTAAGAGCAATTACATGTTTTGTAGTGTTTTATTGATTGATATTTGTTACATTAACTAAACCATATGATTAGTCTATTTAAGGGTCTATTTGGAGCCTACTTGGATGAAAAGAAAGAGGAAATGGAAGTCAAAATGAATGGAGATCTCTTGAGGAAGATATGATGAGGAAAAAGATGACACAAGCGAAGAAGGACCCATTATGATTTCCATCACGTTGTGATGCATATCATGATGGGCTACTATTTTGTCCTGAAACTCCATCACGATTAGGATCATGACGTGATGGAGGTCCAATTGGATCACGTTGTGATCCCCTATAATTTGTCAAAAGTCTTTCTCGTTTTAGGTTAAGGTAAAGGCAAAAGGGTAATTCCATGTGGCAACTATATAACCCTTGTTGAGGCAATTTTGAGTGATGTTTCGAATAGTTTTTCACTATTGAATATAGTCTTCTCATTATTAGATGTACTCTTTATATGGAGGACTTTTAACTAGGGCAAGATGTTTGAGATGCCGTGGAGGCTGGAAAACAATTGTGTACACTTTGCTTCGCCTTTATTTATATATTTTTACATTCTTCTTTTGAATGAGTTTTTGTGATTATTCCATGTCTCTGTGAAACTAATTCTTCTTGTCCTAGGGTTATGGTATAAACTAGCAAGATAATTATTTAATTATATATAATTTTATTTGTGAAAATTATCATGTAATTGGTTTTATGTCTCTCTGCGCATTATCTTAGTTCTTCGTGACAATTAAGATAAACTTATAAACCTGGAAGTGAACTAATCGGGAATCTAAAAGGAATAACGAGAAATATAATGA
>JBDJHY010361036.1:0-18575 GCA_039654485.1 Withania somnifera | reverse complement strand
CATTCATTGATTAAGTAGAAATATAGTCTTCTCTAGATTAATTGTCCATTAGTTAATTTTATCATTCTTAGTTTAATACATTTCCAAATAGACCTTTGAAAAATTTCTGCTTAAATAATAGTTAAGAATTAGTTTAATCCAATTAAACAATTAATACAAGTCCCTGTAGGTTCTACATTCGGCTCGCAAGAGCCACTATATTACTTGTACGATCATGTACACTTGCGTGTGCATTTGGACGCATCAGATTCTGACACTAAAACTCTGGGAAGGTGTACAAGAATCTCATTGGTGCCCTCCGAGGTCCATTCCAAGCTATTTGGAAAAGTAGAGCCGAATGAGATAATAAAAACCCAATGACCATACAATGCATGTAAGGAGTCAAGAAGTGAGAGTATTCCTAATGAGTGCCACGTAGACTCCCAAAGATAGGATACGAATTTCTACGTACCGATCCGTGAGACACTACCAAACACTTTCTTCAACAACCAGAGACACTGGTGAACTATAACTTTGATTCCACTCTGTCATGACCCAAAAATTAAGTAGTGATGGAATCTATATAACACCTATAGACAAGCATAACCCCGGCCCAGGGCATTAAGTGATGGGCCAGTAAATCAAGGTAACAGTACCACATAACAGAAAGTAAATCCCCCAAAACCTGGCATCATGACTGTCGAGCAACTATATTCAAAATGGTACAAAATACAACCCAGAATGGAGAAAAATGTATCAAGACTCCAACTGGACAATTGTAAAGACATAAGGAAGACTGACCATTATGAACACCAACTGCTCACCATACCTCCTGAAACAGCACCAAATTAGCTTGCATGATTACGTCTGCTCTTATGCTAGGACCTGCATAACAAAATGTTGCAAAATTATAGTGTGAGTACAAAAAATTATGGTTACCACAGTAGACATCATAGTCTGTCTGGAAAAAATAAGCATAAGCAAGGTAAAAAAAGGGTCATAACAATAGAGGGAAAAAACACATAATGAACCATAGAAAAGGCATAACTATAGGAATAGCTAGTAAGTGCGGTGAAGGATTAACTATAAGTACGTGAAGCATAATCTAACAAGTATGAAAGAAAGTCAAATTATCAGGATGTGACACATAAAACCTAGGCCACAAGATTATCATGAAAAAATGCGACATGTACCTAGAGCTCCAACTTAACCAACACAATCAAGTACCAATAAGAGAATATAGATCCAATAGTAGGATAGACTAACAGAAAATACAACAAGTTTGCAAATAGAAAAGGACATCGAAAGTCTACTAGCAAACAAACCCGACCAGCATCTCATATTATCGGTAGGTAAAACCAGACCACCAAGTAACCAAATATGTACTCCATTTCTATATCGTGAAGAGTATAAATCAACACATAGGGATACAAATCCCTCCTTATTTTATTATCTCACAGCTGAAGGACCTATCAAAGCCTCACCGTATACTTACCCCTCCTACTCCAGTATACCCCTTCCCCATCCATGCAATATACCCAAGGCATAGCAACCCAGTTCGAAGAGTCCGTAAAGGGATTCCATCCCACATAAAAAATCCTCATATTATTTTGCCTAATCCTTAGGGAGGTTCCCTAATCCACATACACATGAAATTCCATTAAAAGGCAATCTAGTGGCATAGTCATCAAGGAAGAAATTCAAAAATCCAGGCTCAACACATTTATCATATATCAGTAGGAAAACTCAAGTCCAATAAAATAGGTGAATCAAAACCATAGTAGAAATCAATTGCTAAATAGAACAGTTTCCAAGACATAGTCAAAATGTAACCCTCTCCTAGCCTAACTATATTCTTGAGCCATGAATAGTTGCATGAAAGATTCCAAAACTATCATAGGGCATCCGTTAAGGCTAAGTACACACCCATAAATGGGAAACATGAAGCTATCACAGCTAAAAACAACACAACTCACTCCAATAATAGCGTCAAGATAGGGTAAAACATCATCCCAGAGCTGCTAACTATCAAGGAAAACCATGTGTAGCTATCTATAGACAAGTAACCGCACACACACCACTCACATGCAACACCTCATGTAGAACACAAAATGATCAGCCTGCCTAGATCGGCTCTAAAGCCACCAACATAACCAGCAGATAACCAATAAGCTGTAACCACTTGTATAATCTCCTCCATAACCTCACTAAGTTCCATAGAAGAGATGAAACACACAGGTAGGGTTGTGTATCCCTCAAGAAGTATAAAAAATGATAAATCCATCTCAATAAGCCATAGGATAAGATAACCATTACAATGGGGCTCCAAACTAGTAACACAACCCTAAGCTGGAAATTTATCAAGCATATATATACTAAATAACCTAATATGAAAGAATTAAGTTGTAGCATACCTGGATTCCAGCAATAACCTCAATAAGTGTGCCAGTATACTAAAGAATCACATATGAAGCTTAAAATTCCATGACATACGTAGCAGCAAGGATGGTGCATTGCCTATTTATCATTCTTGATCGAGAGCAAAAACAAACACACCTGCTACCTACTGTATTGGACCTTTGAATAGGCATTCTACCTTTGTTGAATCTCCACCAACACCACTGCATTGCGCTCGAATAGTTGAGCGGCCGCCGGCCAGCAACTTCCGTGCACAGATATAGATTTACTCTTCATACCTAATCAGCCTCACAACCCTTCGCGGGCTCCTGAATAGGTTTTTTCAAAAGGACTTTTGCTTTACCGTGATTCTCTTAAAAGAGAGGGGTGCCTTCGAGAATGCGGACACAAGTGGTGCATGGATGTCATCAGCTCATGCCATAAGGTGTTGGGTTAATTCCCGTAACGAGCACAACCCTTGTGTTTAGTTGCCATCATTGAGTTTGGACAGCCGCGATCTTACCTTCTCTCTTCTCTATGAGTATGCTTACAAAAGCTCTGCCAATCCCTTTGAACAAGATTCCTGGAAGCTTGGATCAGTTGTGCTTGGGGGTGATTAGAGGAAATAAAATGAATTATAGCATGCAAACAATATTCAAAATCTCCCCGACGGATTCCATAAATATATCAATTCATCTCTCCACTTTCTGTGAAAGGGGGACATAGAGCATAATTTCATTCCCAATGGGGGATCTTTTTTTTTTCTTTTTTCTTTCGCATTTCTCATCAAAGATGGCCCTTGGGCCACTTGACTGTAAGGAAAAGAGGCTAGAAAAAAAAATACCCCCATGTGTAAAGATAAGTAAAACAAGACCTATATTACTATATAAACAAAGAGGTCATAATCCAAACTAAAACTTGGTCTTTAAGACCTAATAGCTTAGAAAAATAAATATTTATACCAACACATAGAGCACGACTCATACATCATATGGTACTAAATCAAGCTCAATCTAACAGTAGGATAAAAAAACAACCCATCAAAGTTATATAATATAGAAAACTTTATAACTAAGGGAAACCAAGAAATTACCTAGTAGAAATAATCATAGAATTACCACAACATGTTTGTATGGATTAAAACTTCAAAATAGGCCTTCAACTGAGCTTAAATTAGATCTAAGAATCAAGGAAAATATTGGAAACTAAAAGGAAAACGACGAAACTTTGTGTTAAATGTGATATATATATATATATAAAGGGTCTCGACTGTTGAATTAATGACAAAAATGGCCAATTATTGACAGATTTCTTAGAATGTTTCAAACAAAGTATGGAATGAAAGACGAGTATGAATCCAACAATCCTTATAAGAAATCTGTATGTAATTGATATTCTGTACTTAACAGAACTGAAAAAATAGTGATATGAGATCGTATAAGCTTAGTAACTCTCAAAGTAGAAATAACTACAAAAAATTAAACTATTAAACTTTCCAGGGAACTATCCTACCGATCCCATCATGTCCCAAATGACTTGGGGTAGTTACAAGATCTCTCTAACACCAAGAAATATCAGGAATCACAAAATTATTTCCGAGAGCCATTACAATATCTTCCATTAAAAAAAGTTTCATTTGCAAAAGTTATGAAGAAAGGAGTATTCGAATTCTGAAACAATAAAAATGCAAAATTCACACGATTCTTTTAACCTTCCAATGGCCTCCTAGACCGAGCCATGCACCGACCGAAATCTCATAACATACATATCCCTTGACCTGATCCAGTTCACATCTTTAATCAATAATGGCCTCACGCTACTCGTCATACACTACCTAGTCGTCCAATCAAGCTGAATCATAATAAAATGTATGGCAGGAGCTTATGTATAACAAGTTAGTGAGATGTGGACGAAATAGGGTATACCTCTACTGACTCTTAAGGTAGGGCCTATATGTAGGAGACCTAGCTAATTTTCTTCGTGATCTCATATGGCGCTAAATAAGCCCGCAATCATTAGGTCCCCAGTACTACTTAAGAAAAAAAGTTTATGATATTTTTAGATTCTTTGTCTAGTTTATGTTATTATAAACCTAACCCTAAATAAGTATGAATCTCTTTGTAGAATCTCTAATCAAGTCTGAAGTTAGAGGTCAAATCCTTCACAGTTACACCAATCCATTGGTGATTTGCAACACTTACCATACCAAACCCCGAATGGCACCATATAAGCACTAAACTAATAATTGTTGTCATATTAAGCTTTATAGAGACCAAATGTCAACCCCAACTACTACCATAATTGAGGACACAAGCTTTTAATATATCCTGAGGTACCCATATGATCTGCTCAGACTGGCTGTCAGCCTGATGATTGAAATCAATACTATACTGTCCTAAATAAATCAAGAAGTGAAGGTGTTGTTGTTTGAAATGATAGGAAATAGGATCTCATGTAATCAAAAGAGCTATTAAACTTAAAAATAGCAAGACTCTCTGAACATCTCCTCTATGCCGAGGTGTATGGAACATCTGGTATAATAAGCCTCACGAAGAGTAGTCGAAACAAAATTTACCTACCCTAATACAACCAAAAACAATGTCCATTCATAACACACCATTTGAACCTAATATAACCCTATTGAAGAGACTCCAAAACTATGAGTCCTACAGATACAATAAACCAACAATATTACAAACTCAAGAACCCAAAAGAAACAATTACCAACCGACTAACTAAAAATACCAGATACCACAAAAGGAGGTTGTTCTTTCCTATAGTGCCAACTCTACTTACAATCTAAGGACTAAAATTAGAATGAATATTTGAACCTCGACAACCAAAATAAACCCACTAACTTGAAATCAATAGGAATTCAGGCGGGAAAGACATCTGAAACTCAAAGGAGTGATCATCCTAAGGTACTTTGTCATTCTACTAACATAATGTCAATAACCTCTTGTCACAACTTTAACCTCAATTACCACCATATCATCACTAGTATAGTATAAAAAACAAGTTGTTGCACTACCCAAAATCCAATACCAAAAACTAGTGGTTATCACAAATGAATAACGGGTATGAATTACAACTACTCATAACTCATAACTTGAAAGCTTCTCGATTACATATAGAAAATACAATCACAAAGCGAAAGCACAAGCCTTGTAAAAACCAATCACTAACTAAATAGAAAAAGTCATAATAGAACTAAATTAGTGTTGACTCACGAAGACAAAGCTTACATAGTCGCATGAACCGACCAAGACTAGAAATGTATCACATATCCTGACATATGAAGTTCTTTGGAAAATAACAATCTCGATCCACCACTAAAGGAGCACTACTACCTACAAGAATAGTTACATGCCTGCGAATACAAAGACTAAGAACTAGAAAACATATCGAGGGAACCCAAGAGGCAATAAATAGAATACCATTTAAACCAAATGTGAGTGAAGGATAAGGATAGCTCTTTGGAGACCAATATCGACCCTAGGAAAATTGCAAAAACGGAGTGAGTCATTTACTTGAAAGATCTACAGACTCTAGTTTTTATGGACCGTCCAATAAAAGTCATGAATAACATGGGTCACAAACAAAATCTACGATCATCTCGCAGTTAAAAATGATAACCATCGGATAACAAGGCATCTACTTGTAAGAAAAAGGAAAACACCAAAGACACAAGGCTAAGAAGCACTCCTGAGGGACTAACTATCTGACCCGAATGTAAAACAGATCTCAATCAGCAAGGGACCCCTATCATCCCACTAAGGTATACCAGTCACGGCTAAGATATAATCATAATGCAATGACCTAGTATATAGGAAGAACAGGGTAACCTACCCATGCCCGATAGAATAACTAATGACATCTATCAACATAAGGCCCAACTCTGCTATCTCATATCATCTACAGGCTAACCTAACCTAGAAACTTAAATCCATCACTAGGATTCACCATTAAAAAGTTCCTATCACTCGAGGTAGGACAAGACAAGGGAGCTCAAATCTCAGATAAGATACAGCAAGGCCCGTCTAACAAAAAAGAAATCATCCTCTAAATCATAGAGCTAAAAATAACAAAGAACCATAAGCACCACATTGGGCTAAAAGACAGACCCATCTATCCAAGAAGAATCACAACCTAGGTGCCATCGAAAAACCATATAAAAAGGAGGGCCACCGATATCCAAGGGGTAAAGGCAAGGCCTAAGCCTATTCTATGACACAAAATTAGCAAGTGTAAGTCCACTTTATCTAGCATATAATAAAGTAAGAAAGAAATATGTCAGAGTCACACCCAAGTAAACACAAGCCAACTGAGTAGGGAATAGATTAAAACCATGTTATAAATAGAGATCGAATGTATCTTACCCTAAAAACCATCCAAGTTAACAAACCAAAGTATGAGGGGAAGCCAAAAGGACTTGCTCACAAACCTAATCAAATTATCCATAATCGAGGCACTCCCAGACCAAAACCCAATCCCTCTGTAAGCATAAAAAAACCACTAATGCAATCACCCAACCTCATTAACAGGTAAGGCGAGGCTACAATCGTTGTCGACGGTATAACACTATATATCTCAATTTCCTATATTTCAATAAGCATAACAACCCCAATTCTTTTTTGACTAGGACCATGCAAACCTGACAATACTCCTTATCAAATTTTCTACTCTAAGTACCTGAGCCTCTATCGACTGACTGAGAAAAGGTCTGAGCAGGCAGACTGGACTGACCCAACTGGTTATGTTACTGGTAGTGAAATCTCTTTCTATCATATCATTCACTTATATATAGGGTATTGCAATATTTATTCTTAGAACTTAAAGACACAATTGGATGAGCCTAGAAAGACACAATTGGATGAGCCTAGACTGAACTCTAGCTATTCTTCCACAACTGTTTTGATAAAAAGCAATAGGAAGGGAGAAATCCATGGCCTTGTATGCAGATCTGCCAAATATATAGCAACCCATGATATCCTCACCCTCCATCCTAGATGTTGATCACTACCATTCCTTATTTTCCAATAGACTTCCTGATCACAAACCCATATGTGTCATGGCTAGCCTATTTAATGGCCACCAACTATCCGAAGATCTGTTCAAGGGTATTTCCTGCTACTACTAAGTGTCTTGTCATTATATGGAGCAACAAAACCAATCATCTGAAGGATTCCAACACCCTTCCATAGCTATGACATATAGTGTAAGGACCCATCTAGTCATTTTTTCGAATGATTTTTCATATTTCTAGATAGTCAAATACCCCATCTATAAACAAATAAACTTATCCTCAATTGATGCTCTTCTCGAGACACCCTCTGGTACCTCTAAATGAGCACTGGAACTCTGCAAAACTTGTATGAAAATAACTCCCGACAGAGCCCCAGTGACTCCCAAACTCTATGTCTGATGATGTGATTATCTTGTTCTTGATTCTGACAAGAAAACTCCAGGAATGCATGTAATAATCTCACTTGTTCCCATCGAGGGTCCCTTCCTATTAATATTGAAAAATTAGAACTTAATTAGATGATAAGAAATCCAATGACCATACAACACACATAAGCAATAAAAAAATAAGAGTCTTCCTAAGGATGTCTACATACAAATCCCCAGGACTCTATCAATACTTGCTCCTATAGCCAAAGATACCGGTGAACCCGAATCTCTGATACCATTCTATCCTGACCTAAAAATTGAGTAATGATCGAATTTATATCTCACCTGTAGACAAGCCTAATCTCGACCCAGAGCATTCAGCATGGGCCAGTGCTAAGTCCCAAAAGAAAAGAGAAGGTAAGAAAGAAAAAAGATAAATAGGAAATAGTACTACATAATAGAAGTAAATCTCCAAGAACCTAGTGTCATGGTTGTCGGGAATCTATATACAAAATAGTACAAAACATAATCCATAACAGGAATAAAACTATAGGATTTATATCTAGAATTGAACTAGAACAACTGTAAAGACAGATGGAAGAAAGTCCAGTATAAATGTCGATAGCTCACCGTACCTCATGAAACAGAACCAAACTAGCTTGCATGATCGCCTTCAAGTCTTGTAACTCATACAAGAACCTATATCACAAAAAAGACACAGAAGTGCATCATGAGTACCAAAAATGATTGGTAGTAAGTAAGCATTATAGACAGGGAAAAAATAAGAATAACCAAGGTAAAAAGAAATCATAATCAAAAAGGTCAAAAACATGTAATAAACCACAAAAAAGCATAACTGCAGTAATAACTTGTAAGTGCGGCGAAGGATCAACTATGAATGTGTACAATATCAACTAATAATTATGAAGGAAAGTCAACTATCAAGGGATAACATATAGAACTTGGGCCACATGCAAATCATGACTAGATTTGACACGTACCTGGAGCTCCAACATAACCAGCATATAGAAGGACCAATACGAGAATCCAAATCCCATAATAGACTAGATTAACAAAATATACAACAAGTGTATGAATCGTACCTAGAAGAGATATAAAGGGACAACAAAAGTCTGCTAGAAAACAAAGCCAATCGACATCCCATACTACCGGTAGGTACAACCAGGAAACAACGTAAGCCAATAGGTACTCCCTTGTATGTACTAAAGAGTACAAATCAGCGTAAAGGGATGCAAAAAAAATAAATTAGCGTATAAGGATGCAACGAAAAGTGGTACTAAAAAGTAAAAAGTACATGGACGCACCCTCCTCACTTTATAATCTCGCAACAGAGGGACCCATTGAAGTTTCCCCATATAATTACCCCTCCTACTCCGGTATACCCTACCCTTGCCACACAATACACCCAGGCATAAAGACCCACGTCAGAGGGTTCGTGGAAGGATTCAATCCCATGTACCAAATCTTTGTATGAATATATCAGATCCTCAGGGAAGTTCCCTAGACCACGTACACATGAAATCTCATAAAAAAGCCAACTATTGGTATAGTCATCAAGACAGAAATGAAAAAACCCGAACAAAGCATGTATATAATATCTTAGTAAGAAAACTAAAGTCCATCCAGATAGGTGAATCAAAACCAATATATAAATCCAATTGTTTCCATGTAGGCAATACTCAGAAATTAGAGTGATTAAGAGAAAATTGACAGGTAGTGTGAGAAAATAGCTTTGTATTGCATCGCAGTCATGGATACATATAATTTAAATATAGGAAAAATAGTTTCTGATTATTACATTGTCAAACCCATGTTACCTTTTAAAACATTAATGCATGCTCAAAACAGAGAACCAATTAACAAAATGAATCGGTCTAGGCTGCTTACTAGAACCTATAGAATGGTGTCCAAGTCCTAGTCATAAGGTACATCCTCTCCTAGCCCAACTATGGTCCCGAGCCATGAGTAGTCACACCAAAGATGCCACAACATCCCATAGGGAACCTATTAGGTCTGAGTACATACCTATATGGGGAAACATAAAATTATCGTATCTCAGGATAATGCAACTCACTCCTAGGATCGCACTATGATAAGGTACAATATCATCACATCAGGTTGATAACTATCCAAAAACCATGTCTGGCTATCTACATTCAAGTAACCTCACATATACCAATCACATGCAACACCTCATGTAGTACAAGAAATTATCATCCTGCCCAAATCATCTCTATAGTCACCAACATAAACCAGGGGATAGACGCTAAGCTCTAACCACTAGTATAATCCCCTTCGCAACCTCACTATATTCCAGAGATGGCATGGAACATGCAGGTAGGGACGTGTAGCCCTAGGGAAGTATAAAAAGAAAAAAACCCAAATAAATAGGCCATAGGATAAGATAAGCACTGCATCGGGGCTCCAAACTAGTAACCCGACCCCAAACTAGCATAGATGATACTAAACACCTAATCTGAAAGAAGTAAGTAGCCTACCTAGATTTCATTGATAACATCGAGATGCATGCCAAAATATATAAAGAATCATGTACGAAATAGAAATCTCATGAACGTAGCAAAAATATAGCCCATGAATCAAGACGTGTAAAATAAGACTCATATTGCTATATAGATAGCAGGATCAGAATCTAAACTAAAAAGGGGTCCGTAAGAGTTAATAGCTCAAAAAAATTAAATATTTATACCAACACGTAGCGCATAACTCATACATCGTATGGTACAAAATCACTCTTAAACTAACTGTGGAAAATAAAGAAACAAGCCTGGAAAGTTTTATAATATACAAAACTTTATAAATATAGAAACCAAGAAATTGCCTGATCGAAATAATCATAGAATCACCACTACGAGTTTCTATAGACAAAAATATCAAAAGGGCCTTCAACTGAGCTTAAATTAGCTCTGAGAATCAAGGAAAATACTGGTAAATAAAAAAAGAAAATGAAGAAACTTTGTGTTGAAGGTGATATATATTAAGGGAACCCATTACCAATTATTTGCAAAAAGGGTAGATTTATTGCATTAGCCAATTTATCATTCATCGCGCCTAATTCTGATAGATTTCTCGAAAAGTTTCAAATAAAGTACAGAATCAACACGAAGTCTAATATTGACAATCCATGTATGAAATGTTCATGTAATAGATATTTTAGACTCAATAGAACTCACAAAACAATGAATGGATATTGTATAAAGTGAGTAAGTAATGAAGTAGCAATAAATATAGAAATTTAAACCATAGAACTACCAGGGAACCAATCTACCAATCCCAGCAAGTTCCAAATGAGTTGGGGCAATTATAAGAACGTCCTAACATCAAGAAGTTATGGGAATCATGAAAATGGCCCTGAGGACAATAATAGTTATTCATATATTAATTTTTCTATAAGTTATACAAAATTTGATAGTTATTTAGAAATTAATTATTCATGTATAAAATTAAAACTACATTTTTTTGTAATTTAAAAACCCACATAACAAGTAAATGTCAAGTTATATGGAAATTGGTGTATTCTCATATGCGGAGTAGAAGATAGAATAAAAAATACTCGCATAACTAATACCTATATAACTACTATCTGTTTTATTAATACTTGTATAATTCTAAATAGCTACCAGACAATCCCTAATATTCCTTGTGGTTTAGATCGTTATTCCTACTTTCCTTTCTTGGATTTTTTTGGAACATTTTTTCTATTTTTAAAATTTATTATTATAAATATAAAAAGTCTTAAGTCTTTAATTCTAATGACCTGAAAGTTAATTTTTCCTTTTTCTTGGTATTTTGTCCCTCCTGTAGTTCCATTATGTCAAATAAAGTTTTGTTCCAGATCGGTTTTTTAAAAGAATAAGGTTGCGATAAGTTTTGGCAAGGTTTTGACTTTTGGAGTCTTAAGTTCAAAATGATGAACTTTAGGGGTTATCTTTAGTCTTGTACCTCGTATAAGAAATTTGTCAGTTTCACCAGCTTAGGAATGTTGATTTTGATCTAGTAAGACCTTCATTTTCAGTTTTAGCCCTTTTTGGTGATTTTGGGTGGTTTCATGAGACAAAGTTGAGTTTTAAGGTAAATGGTTGACTTGGTTAACATTCAATCTTAGAGTGTATGCATCAAAAATTTTATGGTTCCTTTAGATCCCGAAGGTGGAATTAAATCTAGAATGAGGTTCATTTTGATTTTCGCAAGTCCCCGTAGCATTGTTGCCTTTTTGAGGTTTTTGGTTAAAATAGATCCCTTAGAGAATGTTGAGTTAAGAAGACCTTGTACTCGTGTTTTTATGATTATATTGAGTCTGCAACATCAAATTTAGTCGATATGCATATACGATTTGTTCACACGAGGTGGAAAACAAACCCCGAAGGCCCATGCAAAGTTTTAGCTCCATAACTATGTTTGCTAGCAAAACTGTCTGCAACAACTTTTACTGTAATCACGCTAGGTGTATGGAATTGAGATGTGTCCCTAATTTACCAAGGACCATGATCATGCCTCTGGACCGCGATCGCAAAACTGTGACCTTTTTTTCCCAAGCGTGAGTGCGTCACGAGGCATCGATTGCAGTCTGTGTGTGCCTGAGCACTGTTGATTTCTAACAGAAGTTTCACATTATTTGTCCTATTGTTCTTGCAAACAACGAACTAATCTTTTTGGAAAAGTTGAGCAAGTTTTCAAGGCTAATAAAAGGGTAAGTTTTCTACACCTATTTCCATTAAATCTAAGCTACTTTAACATGATTATTTATAAAAACCTATGATTTTACCAAAGAAATAAAATGGGTTTTCAATGAATCTTGATATTTAACGTCTCATAGCGATGGGTATCGTTATTTTACGATCATGTTTCGATTTTCACCTCGTGGGAGCATGATTATTTTTTGCATAAGACTTGATTATTTTAAATTTTATGTTAATTAGTGAATATTTCCCCGTATTTATTGCTTGGGTATCTATACATCACTGGGCTGGAGGCTATTCGAAAGGTTCTTCTCAACGAGCCCTTTTTCTTCTTAATAGATTGACACTGTCTATCATGTTGGCTCTAAAAATAAACAAGTGGGAGCAAGGAGTACTTGATGAAATTTTTGAAACATATATATACTTGATTTGTGTTGTGAATTATTTGAGTTGAATCCTATGATTGAAAATGAGAACTTGAGAAAGAATTGAGATTTAATTATATACTTGTTAATAAAAAATTTGGGATAAATAAATGATAGGGCTTGAAATCGTAAATTACGAGGCTTGAAAGGTCAAATTGAAATAGAAAAGTGATCCTAGAAAAATATTAGCCATGAGAGGCCTAATTATTAAATTGAAACTTTAATTTGTGAGATTCCCAAGATTTATACATGATGATTTCTAACTTGGAATTATTTAAATGTGTAACTTAGATTATGTGTTGGCATGTCCATGGAATTGACCAGTGCTTAATTATATTATTGAAATAGCATAAATTTGTAATTGACCGTGCCTAATTATATTTGAGATGGAAAGATTGTGTAATTGACTGGTTCCTAATTATATTATTGAGATGGAATGATTGTGCAATAGACCGGTGCCTATTTATATTGTCAAGATAACATGATTTTGTATTTGTAGGTGCCATTTTTTATTATTGAAATGGCACGACTATGTAACTGGTCGCTGCCTACTTTCTATATGATTCTTGGTTGTTATTTCATTGGGAGCTTCAAGATACCCTATCCTTGTTGGTTGGACTTGTATTGTTGGTGTTGTGACTGATATTTCTATTTATTCATAGAAACTATTGTTGGTCTGCTATATATATCTATTGCCGGTTGTATTCTTTAGAGGATTGTTTAGGAGTTAGGAGATTTTGTTTTCCCTTTATAGTTATATAGTCGAGGATGCTGCTAAGTACCATTATTTTGTACTCACCCTTGTTTTTTCTGCACTTTTGTGCTGGTTTAGGGATTAGGGTTCCTATACTCATCCAAGCTTCATTCGAGACATTCCGAGGTAGCTGCTCGTCCATTTAGCAGTTGTCAGATGCCTTATATCATTTAATTTCCTATATGTTTACTTATTAGAAATTCTCAACTACTTGAGACTTTATATAAACTCAAATTTAGTGTCTATGTATGGTAAAACCTAGTTTTGGGATATTGTGGTTGACTGCCACACTCTCTATGGGTTTTACTCATTATTATCTATAGTTATTACTTTCTGTTATTAATTGTATCTTTCTTTGTTTTACACCATGAGCAAGGGAAACCTAGTGGATTGGAAGGTAGGTGTCATCATGCTTAGATTTTTAGACGTGACATCAATGATCCCTTAAAGTTGTTTGAAAAATTTACTTAGACACCCCAAACATGACTATTACCTATTATACACTTTAGTATTAATGAACTTTTACCCATTGTACAAGAAATGACAACTTTCTTAAAAAGAATAATGTATGTGTAGATCACACATGATATCTTAAAAAGTTATGAATATAATCGTGACATGTGGCACATGGGGATCAAATTAACTATAAAAAATATAATATTTTAGAAATTAAAATTAATTTTTTACCCTTAATAATTTTTAAAAACTACACTTGATGGACAATAGATCTAAACCATTTACACCCAAATGACCCTTTCCATACTAACATTTAATAGACCTAGTCAGTCCAATCTATTTATCACTCATTCCCCCTTTTCTTTTAAGCCTAATTAAAAGTCCGCCCTTTGAATTCGATTTTGAGGCCCAATTAAAAACCGCCCTTTGAAGCCTATTTTGAAGTCGAGTTCGCATTTTTTTTCAAGGTAATTAAAATAAACACATATAGTTTCTTCTTCAGTCATCTATTTTACAAGTATGCATATTAGTGTTTTCTTCATCTCCTAAAAAATAATTGTTTCATATACGATTATAATTTTCTTTTTTTTCTTTATTTCTTTATTTCTTTTTTTATGCTTTTAGAATGATATTTTGTATCTATGCTTGATAGTTTTCTATGGGTCAAAAGATTCTAGCAGTGAAGCAATTGTAGGGTTATCATACTTTATAATTAAATAAATTTTACATTAATGATATATATGAACACGATTCTATTGCGTCAATGATGCAAGTACAAATTTTTTGTAGGATTTAGATGACTCACATGCACATAATGTTGGGGAGTTTCTTGATAAAGGTGTTGAAGAAATTGTTGATGAGAATGTGGTAAATAGAAGGAATCAAAAATAACAAAATATTAATTAGGAGATGAGGACTTGGTGAGACACCCAATCTCCATCTGAATCTATTCCTAAAATAACAAATGAGAAAATTCCTCGAATTCTTGATGAGAATATTGGTGTTGAATAGAATACGAAGGTAATCTTTGTATAGTTTTGTTGATGTTGTACTAATGTTATATTAGTATATGATACACCATAACAGTTGTTGAGGATTGTGTAGTATATGATTCAGTAGAATTTAGTATATTTTTGTGAGAGTTTAATTTTGCTAAATTATTTTATATTTATTATGTTTTCAGAAAAAAAGTTATATATGTGATGATATTTCATTAACTTTTAATATTGAATTTTATCAAGGTTGCTATGTAAAACCTCAAAAAGTTATCTAGAGTTCATTTTGTTATTTGCATATAGCTCAACTTCATATTGAGCCTTAGTGTAAGCTTAAATGGTTGTATCTCTATTAAAGTTGTGTGGTGTTTTGGTTTTCGAATGCCTTATAATTTAATTTACAACTAAATAAACTGTATGCCATTTCGAGTCTGGAGTTAAAAGTTATGACCTTGTCTTTAAGGTCTTGTAGTAGCTTGACATTTTCTTACAATTTTGGTGTATGTTTTTTAAGGAATGAAATTGTGTTGTTTTATGTTATCATAGGCTTATTAATGGTTAAGGATCAATCTTGTATGTTTATACATGCTTTATATGTTTCGAAACAGCCAAACATATCATGGTAGGAAGCATGGTGTGTTTGCAAATGTGCCACACTTAAAAAGAAGTGTGTAGATATTTCTAACAGAGACTAACCGTGGAAGACAATATAACATGGTTACATAGTAGGCATGATACCAATCGTGTCATGGGTACATGGTTGTTTCCTTAACAACCATGGCACGGTTGTCGACACGGTCATGCTTTATTTTGACCAGTCTATCCCTTTTTTCAAGGCTATTTTTGATATTTTCCATCTCTTAAATAAATAATACTATGTCAGTTTATACTCAAAATTACATTGTATTTAAGCCCCAAATCCTTATTCCAATTCATTCCTCCATAAATAAAATTCAAGAAAGGGTTTATTCTCTAAATTTTCTCAAGAGGCAAGGTTGCGGTTTTTCATAGAAGTTCTTTTGCAACAACTTCTTCATTGATTTTCCTCCTTCAAAATGCTCAAAATCAGGTACATTGTCTTTCAAAAAGGACTCATTTAATCCTTGTTCCCATAAACCCTTTTTTAATAAGGTTTTGAAGATGTAGAAGCAAGTCAGGTTCAATGTTTAGTTCTATACATTATGAGTCCTTGAAGTGATGATTTACTTGATATTTTTGAGTTATAATTATGAAGATTTCATGATGATTATTTAATTATAAAAGTCCTCATGAGTTAGCATATTTTTGAAATTGAAGTAAAAGAAAGAAAGAAGCTTTGGAGTATGAATTGAGTATTTTTTCAGTGATTGTCCATCAAAATTAAATTGAGCATTCGAGTGTCATAATTACTTGACTTTTTACATGTTTTTGAGTATGCATATGAAGAATTTCTAAATAACTATTTTTTCTAATTAACCCTGATTAAAGAGAATTAATGATCTTATTTCTTAATTGATAAGCTATGAGTGAGAAGTTAATGACGATTTTAATTTGACTAACTTTGCCTAAATTTAGCTATTTTGAGAGTTCTAGAAATGCGAGTCCAAATATGATTAAATTAAAAGTTATAGCTAGACGAGTCTGGGTTTAGCTAATTGGTTTCATTTGAAAATATCCACTACTCGAGATGAGTTAAAGAAGTTGAAATGACGAATAGTTTATTTGGGAGGAGTATTAGCACTGAGAGGGTTGGATGAGTCTCGCATACCCAAAAGTAGGGATTATTATTATGGAACATTAATTATTCCTTTGTAGACTAGTTTGATCACTAGGTGAAGCGAGGTTCATAGCCTTTAGAAATGTATGGAGGCGACTCTACATGGGGTAATCTGTAGAATTCATAGATATATGCTTTAGGTGTGTTGGTTATAGAAACCCTGAAGAGAAGCTCAAATTGAATGTTTTGAAATAAAGAAAGAGAAAGTATGTTAGTAACTAAGTCTTTATCTTTTGTTAAAAATTGATGAGTTGAGTAAAATTGACTGATTTTAACTGAGATATAAGCTTTTTAACTGTTTTCATTATAAACTGTTAAATTACTTATTTGAGTTAGTGATGAAGTTGGGATTTACTACCATGCATTGCATATTACTTATCTTTATACTGGATAGCCTGATTTATACCTTCTCACATACTCAGTACATATTTAGTATGGTGATTCTACTATATCTGTATTTGTTTAACCCACATGCAGTTATTTCCAACCATCCGGATGATCAAGGTTGACTTTATTTACATTTCAAGAAGAGTAGAATATTGGTGAGTCCTCATTGATTTAGGTACAGGATATGGATTTCGTTACTTTATTTTTATAGAGCCAGGAATTTAGTTTATTTATTAGTTCATTCATTAGAGACTAGCTAGTAAACTCTTGTGCTAGAAATCCATAATTTAACGTGTAGTGGCTTCTAGATTGAGATGTATGGTTTTGATACTTGAGTTAATCTATTTATTTAAGAATATATATTGATTATTGTAAGATGAACAATACACTTTTAAAAATTTATTGATATTATTTTCGCTGAGTGACATGTGTAAAGTTTGGCATGGTCCCAACAATTCTTCCGAGGCTGCTAAGGAAACTTAGTGGCTAAGGTTGCCTATTCTGCCTAGGGGTAAGCTCCGGTGCATGAAAATCTTATTTTCAAAGCCTTAGGTTCGTAGTTCCCTAGGGATATCTGAACGCCAGTTTTAGGTAAAATCTCAATTGTAGGTGTGATCACAACACATCTATGATTGAGAGGATACTACATACTTAGGAAAAGTTTCCGTTTGTTGACATTCAACTTTGTGCTTTGGAGTTTAACTCCAAGATGTTCTCACTTCTGAATCATGCTTTATGCATTTTGGATTGATTGATCATGCCTCCACAATGATAAGCTCACTAGGTTGGAAATAGGAACTAGTAGAATCAAGCTCCACCAGCTTAAGAGCCACTACATCTACCCGAAAACATTACAACCACAACGTTATGAAACATGATGCATATGATGGATAAGGTAGTAATGTCTTAGGATAGAAGTTAGTTCAAGTTCCCGTGGTTCATCCAGTTGCTCTTTATACTAGAGTTGTGAGGGCGAGAGAGTTCCTGAGGCTGATTCCTCTAGAGATCCAAGGTTTGAGGATTGTTGATAATCTACAAAACATTATTTAGGAGGTTCTTTAGATACGTGATTTGATGATATATCTTGATGTTGATAGGGTGTAATTCACATCTTTTCAGCTGAAGGATGTCTCTAGGTCTTGTTGAGATTTGTGGTGAAAGAATAGGGGAGTTGGTGTAATGACCCTTAAGGTCATTTTTTATGAATACGCGTTATCTTGCATCCTAGAATATTTTAGTAGTTTCCCCAAGTCATTTATGACTTGCTGGGACCGATAATTCGGATCCCTGGCAACTCGGTCGAGAATTATCTCA
>JBDJHY010360714.1:0-18580 GCA_039654485.1 Withania somnifera | reverse complement strand
AATGAAAATAGTACCCTCACAATTATCTCACCAAATAAAGTAAAATTACAAAATCCCAAGATCCCGTAGTTGAAGATGAAGGCCGCAATTCCAAATCCTGTCGTAGCAAAAGACTACCCATAACTCTTTTGTTGCTATTATATGATAGATAGTTAGGACTAGAGCAGGAATTGGAGATAAAGCTGTCCCTACCCATGTTAATGAGGCACCATCAAAGATACGGGTAGATGATGATCCTGGGGTTGTGGAAAAGGTACAACATTGGGTGCAACACTATCTAAAGGGTAATCTAGAAACATCCTTAAAGCCTGAGATTGATATTGATAAAAGGAAGGTACCCCCTGAGTATGAACCTGCATGCTTATTCAGGGTCACATTGTTGTGGGTTTTAGGAGTTCATGAGAGCATGGATCCAAGTGAGGGTGCTACTGGCACACCCCAGGGTTTATAGACTAGGGTGGGTCCCTAACCCTATATTATAATTAGCTCCTAATCATGCAAGGTCTGGTGGGCCTACCACTAATGGTTTGTGGCGATGGAAAAGTACCATTATTAGGTGTAGGAGACCCGAGTGTGATTGTGACTACATTATTTTATGATGAGCAACATCACTATGAGAAGTTCAGAAAGAATGACCTAACTCAAGTTTTAGGGTGGAAAAATAGAGGATACACATGTGTTCTCATTCACTTGACTTGAGTTGCTTGAGAGTGTAAGATTAGTCCAGAACAATAGTGGTGGCATTTGTATCTAATTCCTAGAATAGTAATGTCTCCATCAGTGACCTGGGAGGTGTTTTCCTAGTCCTTTTATGATAAATTGGTTCCTTGAAGAGTTCATAAGAAACATAGATAGCACTTTGAGCATTTGATTTAAGAAAGGTTGAGCACGATAGAGCATGAGACCTGTTTCTATGCCTTGTCTAGACAATTCTAGGGAAATTCTTACCAATGAGAGTGAGAGAGTTTAGAAACTCTTTAGAGGGTTGACTTACCCTTTATGTATAATTGTGTTTAGAGAAGCTTGATAGGGAACTTCCTTTATGGAGGTAGTTGAGGCTGCTAAGGAGAATGAGTTGATAGAGAGAGAATAGTTTAGGGACTGGAGGGATAAGAGGTATTGTACTTCCAATCAGTTTCTAATACCTCATTAAGAGGCAGTGGTTCAAATAGGAAGAGTTCTACCCATCACTATCGTGAAGGGTTTTATGTTTCTATGTAGTCTTCAGAGAGTGATTATTTTAGATGAGGTCCTTTGTATAGGTATTAGTAATAATATTCAGTGTACAATAGTTAGACTCATTTTTAGATAGTCTTAGGTTGAGGTGGCAAAATAAGTGTATCAAGTTCTTCTCATAAGACCATGGTTCTGCATCCTTTTATACTTATGGTAATCCTAGTCATATGCGGAGGAATTTATCGTAATCCCAATAGATGGGGCACAAAACAGGCTGTCCAGGCTTCAACTAGAGAAACATCACTTCTAGCTAGAGTTCAGGGTAGTTATCAATATTATAGGAGTGATTAGTCTACACATAGATAAGGAGGTATGGAAATCTACTCAAACTGGTGGTGTAAGGGTAAAGTGCTATGCTTTTCTAGGTATGAAAGAGATAGAATCCTTTTGATGTTGTTATCACAAGTATAGTCTCAGTATTCTATTAACATGCTTCTATGTTTTTTGACCTTGAACTTGAATCTACAAACTTTGCTTCTAGATTTTACTTGATATGTGATTCATTTCCCATGTCTATTTGTTTTATTTAACTCTTCTAAGTGATTCCTTAGTGGTAAATCAAGTGTAGCGATGATTTACTAGTACTATGGTTGGGTATGATACTTGGGTAGACTTTATTATGTTTCATATTTTGGATTTTAACATTAGTTTGGGTATGAGTTGGTTGTATCCTTATCGTTCAGTATTGGATTATTATGGGAAGATTGTTACCTTATCAATGCTAGCTATTCCGAAAGTGGCATGGGTTCTAGAGGTTATAATCTTAGTAGACTGATTTCCTTCCTTCTTGCTAAGAGGTTTGTGGAAATATGGTCTCTCTAATTTGGCCTTTGTTCGTTCTACTAGTATTGATACTCCTTTTTTAAAGTCTGCGCCAGTTACTTATGAGTTCCCTAATGTCTTTTAAAGGAACAACTACAAAGCTTGTTGCGTAAAGGCTTTACTAGATAGTCCCCTAGGGTATTCTTGTGTTGTTAGTGAAGAAAAAGGAATCAACTATGAAAATATGCATTGAGTACCTACAATTGAATAATGTAACTATCAAGAATAAATGTAACACCCTGTTTTTGATCCAATACTTAAAATGCTAGATGTACATGGTTAGAAATGAATCTGTTTAGTTATTACTTAATCTTAGGTTTTAGATCCATTTAGTAAGTGTAAATCAACTACTGGAGGTGATTTAAGTTCTTAAAGAACCCCTAGCACAAATATTAAGTCAAAGTGTTTTTATCGGCTATATTTTGTATAGGTCTGAAAATGGGTCAATTTTAATTAAGAATATCTCCTCAGCTATTAATATTTAAGTAAATCATAACCTATTAAAATTCAATTTCTCTAAGTCTAATTTCTAATGTAACAACCTACGCATCAATCCGAGGTTGGAGTAAGTAGTTATGAGTGTTTTAGAAAATGCGCATCGTGGACCTTACTACATGAAATCATTGGAAAGTTATCAAGATAAGGGGAGCGCCACGTAACTTAGAACCTGACAAAAACTTAGCCAAAACCTATATATTCAAGTGTGTATTCATCCCACCCCTTTATATACTCAATTGAACGACATAAGATCCCACTAAAACATTCAAAACTTGTTCTTCTTCAACTCATAATTCCCCTCTTCTTTCCCCATAACACTCTAAAGCTTTACAAATTCCAATCAAGGTAAAAATCCAAAAATTATTCCCCAAATTTCAATTATAGGAACTTCATATGGTTATTAAGTGAATAGTGAGGAGATAGGATCTTAAGTGTTGACTTAGGTGAGACGAGTTTAGGTGTAGATATCATGGTGATATGTAGAGGGAGTTCTTCAGATCATATTTGGGTTAGGAAAGGTGTTTATGTTTTGGAGTTTTCGTTTGCAATTTATGTCCTTTTGTGGATTTTAGTTAAGTTTAAGGACTAAAGTGGAGTTTGGGTGGTATTTTGGTGTTCGGAGTGGAATTCTGACGCTTTCATTAGCTCCAGAATGGTGAATTAGGATAGTTTGTCCCTTCATATTCTTCCTAAGGTGTTCCTGCTTGATTTAAATCGTTTTGTGGAAAGTTAAAAACTTTCTCATTGTGGTTAAGGTTTGGTAGGGGGTCTTTTTCACTCAAACGACCTCCGATTCCAATTTTTTCAATTCCATTGAGTCAAGAATATGTTTTACACATAGAATACATATATGGTTTGTAAAATTTGGACTCAGTTTTATTTCTGAAACCCCGTTGAAAATTATGAAAAATTGTAGTTTTCTGGTGCAGGAATTGCTCTTCGCGATCGCGAAGGCTTTTGGACACAATCGTGATGACCATATTTAAGTACTCTTCGTGATTGTGACACTTTTGGGGGAAATCATGATGAGTAAAATGCTTGCATGTCATATAAAGACCCCTGCATGACCCAAAACTTTATTTTTAGCAAAAACACTATGTTTTAACCCATTTTTCAGCGGAAAACCTCTCCTAAACATCATTCTAAGGATAAGAAATTTCCCTCATCATTTTTCTTCAATTTCCTTTGCATTTTGGGTAATTCTATTCGTTTTAATTCGTAAGTTTCTTGATTTCCTCCACTAATGAACCCCAATTGAGGAGATTGATAAAATCATGCGATAATCCATATATTCCTACGTAATTCCTTATTCCCTAGGTATATTCTATGTCTAGTATCATTGATATATCGAAATTACAATATTTAATTCCTTAAAATCACATCTTTAACCCCGTTTAGGTCTAATCTGTTCGGGCTGTTTTGAAGCCCTTCCCACACTCGAATTGTACTCAAGTTTAGAGCACGGGATCCTGGTAACTTTGGCAACCCCGTAGTAAAGTTTATTTTTAGTTTCAATGAGTGGGCCTTGCAAGCCTATTTTAGGCCCACTTCGGAACTTAGCATAAATTATACTATTAGACTCGTATTAACATATAGAATACTTTGACACAAGTTTCAGATCGTTTGGAGACCATTTGATATTAGTTGGAGTAAGATTCATGAACTTGCAACGCTTTATCGTCGGATGACAGGTAGGTTCCATAGGGCTATCTTTGGGCTTATAGCTTTAATAATTGTACTAAATAACATTCTTGGGTTGGGTAGCTAGGTGGATATAGTGGTCTTGTATCGTTTTTTCATCTGTTCCATGTTGATAATTATATTTTGGTAAGTGATTGATATGGTTCCTGTGACTTAGAAATTGACTAGAGATACCTATGCAAGGCATAGGATGTTGATGTTACATGATCATATGATAATGTACTTACTTTTTGATATGCTGTGCATTCATGACATGAGAGGTTGGGCCTATGTCTCCGATGAGAGTGCATTGGGGCTGGATTAGTATCACCACCCAATTATTGAGCAATGATGGCTAGAGGATGATTTTAATAACAAAGATGAATACTGATATAAAACAATAAATGGTAGCATTCTAATAATAATATAAGTAATGATCTTTTACTATTTTAGACTCGACATTGTATCAAGCACCCGATAATACTTTTTTCACTTGTTTTAGTCTAGGTTTTACATCCTAACACTGGGAAATATCATTTTATTAATAAATGCTGGCACTTGAGACCGACTCCGTTCGGCAGTGAGTATAGCTGCTAGGACTTGAGTCCATCATCATACGAAAGTGAGTACAACTTTTTGAAACACATGGTACTACTGGTTATGGATATTTGAGGATACCTAATCTTTTACGGATATGGGTGATACAGTATATAGATGCATGTTTTGTTTTCCTTGACTTGCCAAAGACAACTTAATGATACTATTGATATGAGACACGAGATGCCAAACTTGAGACCTTTGAGGCTTTGTGATTTGGGATGTGAGGATTTGAGGACGTTAGAAATAGTACCTGAGGAGATGCGTACATAGGACTGATTATTTCATGTATTGTGTTATTTTCCACACTTGTTTTCTTCAGTGTACCCTGGTTAAGATATAAGGCCAATAGTGAGCAAGAATTCAGTGTACGATGCGTTTCTATCTAGTGACTTTTCAGCATTTATTTTTCTTTACTCTGTTATTCCTATTACTTCTTAGTTATTATTGTTGGTTAATTGCTACTTCATGCTATGTTGGATATTGTACCTTATTCCCTAATTCAGCCATTTACTCTTTCACTTGAAGTTACTGGTATAGCGTCATATTATACTCCTGTCTTTTTTTGACTCATGATTTATTGTATCATTAATTACATATATTATTGCAAGGATTCCCGATACGTCTTCCTTTATTTCTTGATTCTTATTTGAGTAGCTATCTTTCCCTTGTTGTGCTATTTGATTCCGAATTTGTTAGTTACTTTGGTATTATTGTTATGTGCTCAGTGGGCCCTCAAAGCCTACTGGGTACAGGTTGCTTCGCCAGCTTGTACTCATACTACACTTGCACATGTGCAGATCTGAGTATAGGTTCTCGAACGTGATCACAACTAGCTGTTCATGCATTTTACATTTGATCTTAGAGATTCAAGATGATCTTGGCATTTGACTTTTACCTGCTTCTCTTCAACATTAGTATTCTCTTTGATCTCCATGTATTTCAGAGACATAGTTGTACTAAATACTTTTGAATTTATTGTTTCTGTACTTAGTGGTTCATTTGATACTGATATCGGATTTTTGGGTCTTTCTTGATTCTTAAACATTCGTATTTTATTTATCTTTTAATTCTTATCTTTTATTTTTCATAATTCTGCTTCAGACTACAGGGTTTGGTTCTCTTGTTGGTGGTATAGTAGGTGTCATCATGATCCATAAAATCGGGTCATGACATAACCTAAGTTTATGACTCACGTCAAAGTATGATGGTGTAAAGGTTAGATACGATCCTTATATTAATAAAAAAAATGGTGGCTAAATTGTTAGCTAAATAAGGGCCCTAAGATTTATAAGAAGAGAAGGTACCCAAGGTAGATGTTAAGTATAACATTAAGTTTATGGGTGCTATATGTGCCTAGTTAATACCTTTAAGTTGAAAATTGTTGAGAATACTAAGTATGTATTATATGTTACCATAAGAGTTTACTTGAGGGTATTAGAGGTAGAAAATATTGATACTTTTGATATTGGTTAGATCTTTTAATATTATGGCTAAAGAATTAGAGGTATGATGATAAAAAAATAATAATATTACGAAATTCTATAGTGCTTTCATTAAGGGAGAAAAGAAAGTTAAGGGTCTAACAAAAAGGAAGTCATTAACAAGAAGTTCTTTTTTTTTTAACAGATGTAGTTTCCAAGGAAAAGATTATCACCTATATTTATAGCAATATATATATGCCACAGATAAAGAGATAGTTTCTTACAATCCCATTTAGAGATAAAGTCTACAGACTCATAATTGTTAGATTGATCCAAGGGGGAGATGAGAAATTGATAGCCAAGATTGATCTTGAGAACCAAATAGTGATAACTTCTAGAGAGAAGGTATAGTGAGTCACTGATCCATTATTGCCTTCATGTATTCCCCAAATTTAGTCATCGTGACACCCTATTCATATTTTGTGGGTAAAACTCATGCCCACGAGCCTTGCTCATGTACTTTATATAGATTCACGTACATGCTCAGTTCTTAGATTAAGAAATAATGATTTCAACAGAACGACCTTAATATTACTCGATAAAGTTATGAACTCTATCCATATATTATACCTCATGATATATTCACTCATATGTCATAATATGATTAGCTCAATGAAGTCAGGATATGCTCTTAATTCAATTTCAAGTAAAATCAAGCTATTTAGTTCTATGTGTAGACAAATCCTCTATTCATTTAGAATATAAAGTATTCATGCCTGTTGTACTTTAGTTCGTGGACCCCAATTGGTGTTTCAAGGATGTGACTTAAATCTTTCTAGATTGAACAATATCCCTCCCATTAATGATACTCAGTTATACTCCATGTTTATAGTTGAGAATTACACCCTTATTCCAAATTTCTATAGTTTATGTTCATACCTCATTTCCTTTAGTAACTTTATTGATGATATGGAAGACAGTGAATCCTAAGTAAGCCATATCTTCAGGGTCTTATGTCACCTAGTTAAGTGTGGTTGAGTACGAGGTAAGCTCCATTTATGTTGATTGATTAGATAAAGGTATATGGTAGTTGTAATGGTCTAGATGCTTGAGCGTATACTTAGATAGTTTTAACTACAATAAAGCCATTAAGAGAATATAGATATAAGGTTGAATGTCTTTTTGGTAAATATGTGGTAGTCGATTATGTGGTTAATGACTCCGGGATTCGATATTGAGGCTTGGGTGATTTCAAGTATAAGGAGTCATTAATCTTGGGGATATAGAATATAACACTCAGTGTCTTATACTAGCATGATCATATTAAAGGTAGTGTTTGTACCTCTATGTTAGGCTTGAACATTGGAAAAACATATGATTAGACTTAGGATATAGTAGCTACATATACCCTTATGATAGTTGTAATATGCAAATAATAAAAAAATTTCAAAAGGCAAAGAAATGTGGAGAAATGTTGCTAAGCTTGAAGGTATCAATTATGTTGCTTATGGAAAAGGTAGTCGTATTATCACTTCATGGTCAACGAACTCATGTTTCATGTCTTGTTGATACTTGATAAATGAGATCTATGTCCAAGGCTAAGTTTATGTCCTGAACCAAGCTCATCAAGACTATGGTAGTTTCTTGAACTCATATCTCATGCTCCTGTGTTTTGTAGTAGGTGTTTGTCAAATCCTTGTAGAATTAAAGTTAAGTATTTTCTCATATGTGTTTCTCCTAGTCAATATCATCATTAGAGGATGAATGACATGAAGAGGGAGATTTTGTCAATATCATCACACCCCAACTTTGAGCTAAGACTTAAGTCATCAAGCGTACATGGTTAGAAATGAGTCTATTGATTTCTTACATTAACTTAGGTTTTAAATCCATATACTAAGTGTACCTTAAGTTTTGGAGGTGATTTTAGGTCTTCAATAACCCCTAGCACAAAGTTTAAGTCAAAATTTTCGTATATGTTAGATTTTGTATAGGTTTGGAAATGAGTCAACTTTAAATGAGATTATCTCATAGGATATAAAGAGTTAAGTCACCCATAAACAAATTAAATTGAAGTTCTCTGAGTGTAGTTTCTAACTCATAAACCTTGCGTCAATCCAAGGTCGAAGTAAAAGGTTATGAGAATTTTAGTAAACTGCGCACCACAAATCTTAACACAAAAACTCATTAGAAGGTTTGCGAGATAAGGGTCGCACCGCACAGCTCAAAACCCAATGAAAACTTTAGCAAAACTATATATTCAAGTTTTTTCCCTCCCACCATTTTATATGCTCATTTATAGACATAATATCCCTCTAAAACATCAAAAACTTTTTCTTTTTCAACTCATAAACCTTCTTTTCTCTCCCCAAAACTCTCTATAACTTTTAAGATCCTAGAAAGGTAAAAACCCAAAATCTTTCCCCAAATATCAATTATAAGAACTCCATGTAAGGGTTTTCTTCAAGCTCAAGCTTCAAGGTTTAAGCCCAAAGTTTTCTTCAAGAATTCTTCAAATCAGGTATTTAGGACTTCAGTGTGAACCTCCTTTCTTTATCATGTCCAAAATGCATGATTTTTGATAAATTTAGTTTAATTTAGAGTACAGATACCCAAGTTCAATTTCACTCTATTATGCATGATTCTTTCCAAATACGATGTCCTTCACATGTTTATGATATCCTACGAGGTTTAATGTATAAAAAATCTTAGCAAGGTGTTCCTTGTTGCCAAGATTTGAATTTCATTATTTTATGCATATGGTATTGGTAATTTAGACTTCCTACCTATGGTTTGAAATGCCCATGATTTTTTTGAAAAAGATAGCTTTATAAATGTAAAATATATGCACACCAGTTGATGTTTCTCAAAGTATGTTTACTCTATGAAATTAAAGTATTTCAACGGCCTTATGGTCCAATACATGTTCTGGAATATATTAAGTAATAATATTTCATAATTATATGATAAAGATGTGCCAATTATAATTTTAAATGAGCTTTGTATATGAAAATTATTTGGGAGGATATGACCACCAAGATAATGTGGGTTTATGCAACCCAAGTTCCATAAATACGTTGACAGAGTAGGTTAATTTCACAAAATCACTTAGGCTTAATGAAATAATCTAAATCATGCTTAGTATTATCTTTGGACGGTTATCACTCCTCTATTTTTGTATAGGGGAAGCACACCGAACTCTATGTTGCTCACTTAGTTTCCTGTCGGTTAAAAAAAACTCTCACCTAAAGAACTTACGTTATATATTACCTTCTTATGATGTGAGAAGTTATCTTTCAATTTTTACCTTTTTCTTTCACTATGGCTGCATGTTGTAAGTTCTTTGCTAATCTTCATGGTAATCTAGGGAAACCAAGGAAGAGAAAAAGGGATAATAAGAGAGACAAACCATGGTACCCTTCTTGTAGGAACTGTGGTAAGTGACATCCGGTTGAATTCCTTAGGGGGACAGGGTGCTGTTTTTGATGTCATAACATAGGTTAAAATTTGAGGGAGATCCCCTCATCCAAGTTGTAAAATAATAGTGGAAAACACCTGAACCAATCCCTTTTATTGTCCAACCAGCCGATTTAGAATATTGCCTCTAAAGCCGAGATTGGTATGCTTTTATATTTCATATTGCATGCACACATATTCTTCTTATATGGTTATAGGTAGTGTTATCTTGGAATGAATAAAAGGTGAATGAGAATAGTTTGAAGGTGGCCATAGTTTTGATTAAGGTGTACCCGAAATCATGTGGTTATTAAGTGAGTAGTAGGGAGATAGGATCTTAAGTGTTGACTTAGGTGAGACACATTTAGTTATAGATATCATGGTGATATGTAGAGGGAGTTCTTGATATCATATTTGGGTTAGGAAAGGTGTTTATAATTATGAGATTTGTTTTAGGAAGAACATGTAAAGGATGAACATGTAAAGGATGTGAGGAAAGTATAAAGGAATTCATGGGTTTAGTATAGTCTTGATTGTTTTATATAATAGGTCCCAATATTACTTATAAAGTTATAAATTAATCTTGTACAAAGTAGTTATGGGGAATAGGTCAAGTATTGTACGGAATTAGAAAAGAAATGGGTGTATAGGCTATGACTAGATAGAGTGTATAATCAGGATTGGTTCCTGTATTATTAACTCTTAAAGGTCTAGTTTTACCTTGAATAACACTCTCGTAGCTTTAATCTTGTGTAGTGAGAGAAAGTTATGTAATACCCATGTTTAGCATTGAATATTAAGCTTGAACTCTAGATGATCACCATAGTAAGGAGTGACTGTATGATGGGATAATTGATAATGGTAGCATTAGAATTTAAATTCCTGATATAGTTTGTGGGATAACTTAAGTTTATGACTCACGTCAAACTATGATGGGTTAGAGACTATATACGATCCTTATTAATAAGAAAATGGTGGCTAAACTGTTAGTTAAATAAGTACCTTAAGTTTTATAAGAAGAGAAGGTACCCAAGGTAGATGTTAAGTATAACTTTAAGTGTATGAGTGCTATATGTGCCTAGTTAACACCAATAAGTTAAAAATTGTTGAGAATACTAAGTATGTATTACATGTTACCATAAGAGTTGAAATGAGGGTATTAGAGGTAGAAAATATTGATATTTCTAATATTGGTTAGATATTTTAATATTATGGATAAAGAATTAGAGGTATGATGATAGAAAACAATACTAGTCTGAAATTCTATAGCGTTTTCATTAAGGGAGAAAAGAAAGTTAGGGGGTACAACAAAAAGGAAGTCACAACAAGAAGTTTTTTTTTTTGTAAACAAATGTAGTTTCCAAGGAAAAGTTTATCACCCATATTTAGAGCAATATATATATATATATATATATGCCACAGATAAAGAGTTAGATTTCTACAACCCCATTTAGAGATAAAGTCTACAGACTCATAATTGTTAGATTTATCTAAGGGGGAGATGAGAAATTGATATCCAAGATTGTTCTTGAGAACCAAATAGTGATAACTTCTAGAAAAAGGTATAGTGAGTCACTGATCCATTATTACCCTTACATATTAACCAAATATTAGTCATTGTGACACCCTATTCATGTTTTGTGGGTAAAAATCATGCCCATGAGCCATGCTCATGTACTTTATATAAATTCACGTACATGGTCAAGTCTTAGAGTAAGAAACAATGATTTCAACAGAACATCCTCAATATTACTCCATAAAGTTATGAACTCTAGCCTTATGTTATACCTCATGATATATACACTCATGTGTCATAATATGATTAGCTCAATGAAGTTAGGATATGCTCTTAATGCAATTTCTAGTAAAATCAAGATATGTTGGTTCTATGTGCAGACAAATCCTCTATTCATTTAGAATATTAAGTATTTATTTCTATTGTACTTTATTTCGTGGACCCCATTTTGTGTTTTAGGACTGCGACCTAAATCCGTCTAGATTGAAAAATATTCTTCCTATTAATGATACTCAGTTATACTCCATGCTTATAGTCGAGAATTAGACCCTTATTCAAATTTCTATAGTTTATGTTCACACCTCATTTTCTTTAGTGACTTATTAATGATATGGAAGATAGCGAATCCTCAGTAAGTCATATCTTTGGTGCTCTTATGTCACCTAAGATGATAGGTGTTGCTGAGTACGAGGAAGCTCCATTTGTGTTTATAGATTGGATAAAGCTATATGGTAGTTGTAATGGTATAGATTCTTGAGTGAATACTTAGATAGTTTTAACTATAATAAAGCCATTAAGAGAATATAGATATAAGCTTGAATGTCTTGTTGGTAAATGTGTGGTAGTTGAATTATGTGGTTAGTGACTCCGGGATTGTATATTGAGGTTTGGGTGATTTCAAGTATAAGAAGGAGTCCTGAATCTTAGGGATATAGAATATAGCACTTAGTGTCTTATACTAGCATGATCATATTAAAGGTAGTGCTCATACCTCTATGTTAGGTTTGAACATTGGAAAAACATATGATTAGACATAGGATATGTAGCTACATATACCTTATGATAGTTTTAATATGCAAATAATAAAGAATTTTTGAAAGACAGAAATGTGGAGAAGTGTAGCTAATCTTGAAGGTATTAATCGTGTTTCTTATGGAAAAGGTATTCCTATTCTCACTTTATTCTCAATGAACTCATTTTTCATGTCTTTTTGATACTTGATAAATGATATCTATGTCCAAGGCTAAATTTATGTCCTGAACCAAGCTCGTCAAGACTATGGTAGTTTCTTGAGCTCATAACTCATGCTCCTACGTTTTGTAGTAGGCATTTGACAAATCCTTGTCGTACTAAATTTAAATATTAGTTCATATGTGTTTCTCCTAGTCAATACCATCATTAGAGGATGAATGATCCAAAGGGAGAGATTTTGTCACACCCCGACTTTGAGCTAAGACTTAAATCGTCAGGCATTAACCCGTCATAAAGTTTAAGTCAAAATTTTCTTATCGATTAGATTTTGTATAGGTCTGGAAATGGGTCAACTTTAAATGAGATTATCTCATAGGATATTAAGAGTTAATTCACCCACAACCAAATCAAATAGAAATTCTCTGAATCTTGTTTTTAACTCACAAACCTATCATCAATCCAAGGTCGAAGTAAAAGGTTATGAGCATTTTAGTAAACTGCGCATCCCCGATCTTATCGTGCAAACTCACTAGAAGGTTTGCGAGATAAGGGTCGCACCGCACAACTTAAAACCCGATGAAAATGTTAGAAAAACTATATATTCAAGTGTTTATCCCTCCCACCATTTTATATGCTCATTTATAAGACATATGACTCCTCTAAAATATAAAAAACTTGTTCTTCTTCAACTCATAAACCTTCTTTTCTCTCTCCATAACTCTCTATAGCTTTTAAGATCCTAGAAATGTAAAAGTCCAAAAATTTTCCCCAAAGATCAATTATAAGAACTCCATGGAAGGGTTTTCTTCAAGTTCAATATTTAAGGTTTAAGCCCAAAGATTTCTTCAAGAATTCTTCAAATTAAGGTGTGTAAGACTTCAAGAAGAACTTCCTTTCATTCTCATGTCCAAATCCCGTGGATTTTTTTTATAAATTTAGTTTAAGTTAGAGTTAGAAATACCCAAGTTTAATTTCACTTTATTATGCATGGTTCTTTACAAATTGAATTTCCTTCACATGTTTATAATATCCTATGAAGTTATATGCATCATAACTCTTAGAAAGGTATTCTTTGTTCTCTAGATTTGAATTTCATGAATTTAGGCATATGGTATTGGTAATTTATACTTCCTACCTATGTTTTGAAGTCCCCATGGTTTTATGAATACTATAGCTTTTTAAATGCAAAAATTATGTACATGAGTTTATATTTCTCCAAGTATGTTTATGCTATGAACTTTATGTATTTCAATGGTCTTATGGTTCTAGTGCATGATGTAGAACATGTTAAGTAATAATGTTGGATGAACAATATGGGCAAGATGTGAAAATTATGAATTTTAAACGAACTATGTATTTTAAAATATTTTTGGAGGATTACATAGCACCAAGAGAATGTGGGTTTATACAACTCAAGTTCCATAACTATGTTGCTTCCATAGGTTAATTGCCAGTAATCACCGAGTCATAATGAATGGATCCTAATGTATAGTTGGAGTTCACCAGTTATCACACCTCTTTTTTGGTATAGGAGAAGCACATCAAACTCCATGTATCTCGCATGATTTCCTTTCAATTAAAAAAACTCGTACCTAAAGAAGTTAATTTATATGTTACCTTCTTACAATATGAGTTTGTGCTTGTAAATCTCAAAAGATTTTGGACTTACATATTTTAGAAGTTATCTTTCAATTTTTTATTTTTGATTTTACTGTGGTCTCTCATTGTAAATCCTTACTTAAAATGACTTTTGTCATCTTTCAGTATCAAGTTTACTTTTGTCTTTATTTTACTACACTTATATATACTTAATACATTTCCTGAATTGACTGCATACTTCTATTATCTATTTTTTTATGTGATATAGATATAATTGATTGTTCTCATGTTTGTGACTAAGATTTTCATGCCATAAGATCAGTAGTGGTGAGCCATTTATGTTATCCTTTGGGCCCACACTTTATGTTTCCATCTCTTTTATTTTAGAATGAATAAAGTACCCCTTTGGTTCTAAAATTTGTTGTTTAAGTGTTAGTGGGGCTTATGTTTGTATACCAACGGTTAGCTTGGGATGATTTAGGGTTCCAAGTTCCCAATCTCACCTAGGGGTTAGTCGAAAGACGTGATAGGTTGGTGTCGGAGCCCAGATTTTAAGTGTCCTAGGGTTTCCAAAACTCCGTGTTTGGTTGAGAACTTTTCATGGGTGTGAAGCACCACACTAATGAGGGAGAGGATACAAAGAGTAGTTCAAAAGTTTTGCTTTTTTCATTCTCCATATCATGCTATAGAGTGTAGATTTTTCTATCATAATAACTCATGCTCCATGCATTTCAAAGTATGCCTCTATGCAAACCGGTTAGATGCCCACGATAAACTAGTAGTGAAAATCCTCAATTGTTATTATTACCTTCTCAGGCCGACATTTCTAATACCATGTTTTTTGATGCCATTGAGATTTTGGATTAAGCGGTGAATAATCTACTAAATCAGTAGGTACCATCTCCTTCTAATCTTCCTAAAACTCTAGGGGAACCATGTAAGAGAAAAAGGGATAATAAGAGAGCAAGACCATGGTACACTTATTGTAGAAACTATGATAAGTATTATCTGAGTGAATGCCTTTGAGGGACATCGTGTATTTTTGATGACATAATATAGGTTGAAATTTGAGGGATTTCCCCTCATATAAGTGGGAAAACAGAAGTGGACAACACCTAAACCAATCCCTTTTATTATCCATCCAGTCGGTTCAGAATATTCCCCCTGAAGTCGAGATAAGTATTCTTTTAGATTTATTATTGCATGCACATAGATTCCCTAGACCCTTATTATGATATAGTTATAGGTAGATTTTTTCTTTGGATGAATAAATGGTGGAGGAGAATAATATTAAGGTGTACATAATTTTTATTAAGGTGTATTTGAAATCATGTTGTTATTAAGTGAGTAGTGGGGCGATAGGATATTATGTGTTGACTGAGGTGAGATGATTTTAGGTGTAGATTTCATGGTGACATGTAGAGGAGGTTATTGTTTAAGTTGAGCTAGGTCATGCTTGGGTTAGGAAAGTTTTTTATGATGATGGGCTTTATGTTATGAACAACATGTATAGGATGGGAGAAACATACAAAGGAATTGGTGGGTTTAGGGTAGGCTTGATGGTTTTCTATAATAGGATCATATATTACTTATAAGTATATAAATTAAGTTTGTACAAAGGAGTTTTGAGGAATTGGTCAAGTATAGTAATATTGTATAAAAGAAAGGGTTGTATAGGCTATGACTAGATAAAGTGTATAATCAGGATCGGTCCTTGTATTATTGACTCTTAAAGGTTTGGTGTTACCTTGACTGACACTCTAGTAGCTTTAAGATTTAGTAGTAAGATAAAGTTATGTACTACCCATGTTTAGCATTGAATATTAAGCTTGAATACTAGATGATCACCATAGCAAGGAGTGACTATATGCTCCGGATAAGTGATAAGGGTAGCTTTAGAATTCATCTTCCTGATATAGGTAGGGGGAGAGCCTAAGTTGATGACTTATGTCCAAGTATAAAGGTTTAGAGGTTAACTATGCGTCTATATGAATAAGAAAATGGTGGCGAAATTATTAGCTAAGTAAGGGCCTTAAGTTTTATAAGAAGAGGAGCTACATAGGGTAGTTGTTAAATATTATTTTAGGTGTATGCGTGCTATATACCCTTAAGTTGTAAATTTTTGAAAATACAAAGCATGTATTATATGGTACCTTAAGAGTTGAATTGAGGGGATTAGAGGTAGACAATATTGAGACTTCTGAAGTGGCTTAGCTCTTTTAATGTTATGGCTAAAGAATTAGAGGTATGATGATAGAAAAATAATAAGAGTATGAAATCATATAGTGATGTCATTAAGGGAGAAAAAAATTTAAGAGATAAAATAAAAATGAATTCGTAACAAGAAGTTCCTTTTTTTAAAAAAATGTAGTTTCCATGGAATAGTTTATAAACCATTTTTATAGAAACATATATATCCCACCCATATAGAGTTAGTTGTTTACAACACACATTAGATATAAAGTCTACAGACTTAGAATTGTTAGCTTGCTGTTAGAGGGAGATGAGAAAGTGGAGATGATAAAGTGGATGGCCAAGTTTTCTCTTTAGAACCAAATAGTTATAAATTCTAGAGAAGATTTATGGTGAGTCACTGACCTATTATTACTTTCACAACCCAAAAATCAAGTTGCGATGACGTCTACATACCACCTGTAGACAAGCCTAACTCTAGCTCAAAGCTTAAAGCTATCGGCCAGTACCAAGGACAAAAAGAAGAAGAAAGTGGAGATAAAAGGAAGAAACAGAAGAAAAGCATGAAAATACAAAATCGAACATATCCAGAACCTTGTATCATGGCTGTAGAGCATCGACAAAAAGAAAAGGTATAAAATACAACCCACAACGAAACAAAACTACACAATAGCTATCCAGACTCTAACTGAATCAACTGTGAAGACAGAAGGAAGACCAGCAAGCATAAACACCGACTGCTCGTCTTTCACGACCCAATTTCTCGAATCATGATGGCACCTACTTTACCACCAATAGGAGAAACAACCTTGTAATTTGAGGTTGAAGTAGAGGACTACTATATCAAAAGCAGAAAGGACAAATATAATATATGAAAGAAATCAAAAATAAAAAGAGTAAAAAAATCCCAAAACACAATGAATCAAGTATATAATACAAATGTAACTCCGAAAATACAAGGAGACCAAGCTAATGCTAAAGAAAAGAAGGTAAATATAGGCACCAAGCTCACCCTGAATCTCTGAAAAACAATAGAGTCTATATGAACAACGGTCTATGAATCAAGGTCGGGAACCTATACTCGGATCTTCACATGGGCAAGTGTAGCATGAGTACAAGTTGCCAAATAAATCCTTACAAAGTAGGCTTCGAGGTCCCACTAAGTACATAACAATAATAAAAGTACTAAATAACAAAATATAATAAAGTAGGGTCACAGAAGCAAATAGTACATCATGGAATCTAGCTACTCAGATAAGACTCAAGTAAGCAGATAGGCATGGGTTAGCTAGCTAAAACACATAATAGGATCTTAGGCAAGAGGGAAGGACATACCCAGAATCCTTTCAACAATATATGTGTATTATAATGATAATTAAGCAAGAGTCAAATAGAAGACAGGAAGAGAACATATATGGTATATCGGTAAGCTTAAGTAAGTGTGGGACAAAAAAATCTAATGATACCTCATAGGAATAACCCACATAGCCAGTCAATATCACATATAAACCGTAATGATTATTAAGTAGTAATTACAAAAGTCAATTAACACTACCAATCCCTAATAAGAATGGTAGTGTACAAAGAAAACATGGTCACTCGTAGGTCTCCCATAGGACCAAGGGCACACTGAAGAAAACAAGTGCAGAAAGTAAATACACACCATGAAGTAACCAGTCCTGTGTACGTTTCTCCTCTGATACCCATCCCCCCAACAGGTAGAATCTATGAAAGGCTAATCCTAGTTCCCGTATATCTCTTCTCCATTCTATCCACGTCTCTGTATCCCAGAGGCAAGGTCCAAGGAGGTACTTCCACCACGTAACATGTTTAACGTCATCATAACCTCACATCTGAATTCACAAAGCCTCAAGGGTGTCACAATCTAGCATCTAGTTCCTAACAACAATAGTATCATCAAGCCATACTTGGCATGTCATGGCATCCAACACCTCGATGTAGTGTTATCACCAACATCTCAATAGTATAGTATCATTAAATTCTTCAAAACCAATAAGTGTGGTAAGTGTCAAAAAGTTGTACTCACTATCGTACGACGACGGACACAAGTACCAGCGGCTGTACTCACTACTGAACATAGTTGAACTCGAGTCCCAACATTAATTAGTCAAATAAAATTTCTCGGTGTTAGGGGGTTGAATTATGGACTAAAACAAGTAAAAATAGTAATATAAGATGCTTGATACACTTCAGAGTCTAAAGATTTTAAAAGATCCTTTAACTTATATTATTATCATAATAGTCCAAGTTATCATATGTTATGTCATTATCCATCATTATTCTTATGATTACCATCTAGCCTCCACGACATCAAAATCAAGTGGTGATACGGGACCCAACCCCAATG
>JBDJHY010360604.1:7099-18585 GCA_039654485.1 Withania somnifera | reverse complement strand
CGTCTAGCAGAGTTTATCTCTCGAGCTATATGAAAATCTACAGACTCTATCCACCTCCATAGATATAAACTCTATGCAATACACTAACAGCTGGTGAAACCAAGCCTCATACTCAGCCACAGACATTGAACCCTGTTCAAGCTTTCTGAACTCCTCTCTCAGGCGCTCTTGCTTGGCCCTAGATAGAAATCTCCTCAAGACCTCATAAAACTCAGCCCAAGTCGGCTGGGAGAAGTACTGCTCTACAAGACAAAAAATCTCTTCACAACTTTTTGGCTGACCCACGCATCTGATATGTGGTAGAAGCTACACTGTGGGTCTTCAACACCCTATGTTGGTCAACCTCTCTTCACACTCTACAATAAACTCATGGACATCCTCTATTGGAACTCCAGTGAATCTAGGAGGAACCAATATCAGAAACCTAGTCAGTCGCTTCTGCTCCAAATCTATCATAGCTGGTTGCTGCTCAACAGTAGAAGAAACAACTGGCACTAGAAGGACTTGAGAAGGTGTAGAGATTTCTTCAGGAACAAGTGGAACTGGCTGTACTATATGAGCTGTTGCTGACTGTGGTGATGGAGCTGCTGGTGTGTCCCCTTGGTAGGACGACCATCATAAGCACTGGGTAACTGCCTTAATATGTTACAAATGTCCAGAGAAGGTTCTGCAAGGGGTGCTGCTAATAGGCATTGCAGTTGGTGCTGCAACAGGTACTGCAGGCACTAATCAAACCTCAGATGTAGTTGTAGGAGTGGTACTTTTACAGGTACTCTGCCTATCTTCCTTACTATCGATAAATATGTACGAGGAATATACAAAAGAGTGATGATAATGAGTGAGAATTTTCAAGAAACCATCAAGGATGAACGCATGACACAAGATTCAAAAGAAAGAGTTATTTTCCTAAATATCACTATAGCCTCCCGAAGATAAGAAATAGACGTCTCTGTGCCGATCCTCAGGACTCTATTAGACATTGGTTCTATACACTTACATCGACGAACTTAGGCTCTGATACTAAATTTTCACGATCCGATTTCTCAAATCACGAGGGCAACTACACACTACCAGTAGGAGAATCAACCCTGTAGTCCAAAATCGAAGTGGAGGACTACTATATCAAATGCGAAAGGTAAAATTTTATTATAATAAATGAATGAAGAAAGCAGAAGTATAAAGAATCAAAAATGCCCAAAACCCTGTATCAGTGTAATATAAAACTTCTAAGTAAAGAAAAAGGAATCAACTGTGTAATACAAATATATCTTCGAAAATACATGGAGATCAACATAAATACTGAAGAGAAGCAAGAAAAACTAGAAGCCAAGCTCACCCAGAATCTATAAAAGTCAATAGAGTCTACACAAACAACGATCTGTAAATCAAGGTTGGAAACTTGTAGTTGGATATGCACATGGCAAGTGTAGTATGAGTATAAGTTGTTGAAGCAACTCGTACCTAGTAGGCTTTGAGGGCCCACTAGGCACATAAAAATAATAAAAATAGTAAATAAAGAAAGTCAATAAATATGGCCACATACACAATCAGTACATCAATGAAGCTAGTTACTCAAATAGGGATCAAGCAGCAAGTAAAACATGTATCGCTAGCTAATCACATAACAAAAATTCAGGCAATGAAGGAAAACATACCCAAAATCGATACAACACTATATATGAGTAATAATAACAATAAATAGGAGTCAAAAAAAGACAGGGGGAGAACATGGATGGTATATCGGTAACCTTAAATACAATGAAAACTGATAAGAGAATACCATGCACAATAACCCATATAAGTAGTAAATCTCAAAAGTAACACTACCATAACGAAGTAGGAAATCAAAAATATAATAAGTAATTTAAGCACAGAATTCACGCTCACCATAGGCCTTACATCTTAGCCAGGGTACACCGAAGAAGACAAGTCCAGAAAAGTAAATACACACACATGAAGTAATCAATCCTTGTACATTTCTCCTTAGGTACCCGTAGGTCCAGCAGGTAGAATCCATGGAAGGCTACCCAAAATATTCTCGGTATATCTCTCCGTCCTATAACCCCATGCATGTCTCCGTAGACCGGAGGCAAGGCCATGGAGGTATGATCACCACGTATAATCAATAACGTCATCATAACCTCATATCCCAAATCACACAGCCTCATAGGTCTCAAATTCTAGAATCCTATGCCTTATATCAATAATATCATTAAGCCGTACTAGGGAAGTCATGGCATACCACACCTGTATATTATAGTATCACCAAAGTCCTCAAGGGAACTATATCAATAATGTCTCCATAACAAGTAAGTATGATTAGTTTAAAAAAGCTATACTCACTGCCATACGACGACAAGTTAATCTCGTCTTCTTAAAGAATTTGGATTCCGCCAAGCCATTTTTTATTAACATAATGATGAAACAAGTGCCAGCAAATGTACTCACAGCGGAAGGTAGTCGGTCTTAAGTCCCAACATTAATTAGTCATATGATAATTCTCGGTGCCAAGATGTAAAGCCTAGGCTAAAACAAGTAAAAATATTATTACGGGTGCTTTATATAACGCCGAGTCTAAGATAGTTTACTTATATTATTATTAGAATATTATAATTTATTAGTTTATATCCTTAGCTGTCATCATTACCAATACCAATCTATAGCCATCATGGCTTAATAATCAGGTGGTGATACTGGCCCAACACCAATGCACTCTCATCGGAGATAAAGTCCAACCTATTGTGTAATGAGTGCACAACATACCAGAAGGTATATAGATATGATCATGTAACAACAACTATAAAAAACCAGTAGACAACTCCTAAGTCACAGGCACCATATAGGTTCGGATGCCGAAGTATATCGAACATGTAAGTAGATGAAGGAACGCTACAAGGTTACTATAACAACCTAGTTACCCATTCCACGGATACTATTTATTATAATTAATAAAGCTATAAGCCTAGAGATAGCCCTACGGAGCCTGAAAATAAAGCACTACACACTCGCAAATATTACTCAGACTAATATCAAATGATCTCCAATTCCTTTAAAACTTGTGTAAAATTAATCATACGTCAATACAAGTCTAATGGCATAAATTATGCTAAGTTTTGTACGTGGCCTAAAATTGGGCCTCCGAGTCCCGCTTGTCGGAACTAAAAATAAACTTCTCCATGGGGTTCCCAACATCATTAGAAACTTGTGTTCCAAAATTGAGCACAATTCAAGCAAGGAAGGGCGTCAAATCATCCCAAAATAGATTCAGTTAATAGAGTTAAAGTTTGCATGCTTTATGACTTTGAATGGGAAAATTCGTTGAAGAAAATGATAGCGAAGGATTATTATGATTCATGAAATAAAAATATAACCATTCTCTTGGATATAAACTAAAATTACTTATTTTAGCAATTAGGAATCAATAGAGGAAACCCCAAATTGATAAAACTAAAGAGAATGAACTTACCGGAAGTAAGGAAGGTGCAAGGAACCTTTTAGGAACTTTATCTTCAATATTCAATGAGTTTTTCTCAAGTTTAAGCCTTTGAAGTTGGGTAAAAAAAATGGGAATCTGATTTGCTAATTGAAATAGATAAAAGGGTTGCAGCTATTTATAATTACTGCTAATGTCGCGGGGACAGAAACAAGAATCACAGGTACGACGATGCAGGGGCAGAAATGGGTTACAGGTGTGACTTTGTACCCTATGTCTCCTTCGCTGGGGTGACTATTTGAGTCGTTGAGGCCACATCGCTTTCGAGATCAACCATCTCATGTGAGATGGTCATTGGGATGGAACCTTGGTCGCAAGGGCCCCCCCTCAAAGAGGCAGTCTATACTTGTAATTTCACCACAGTTGAATTTGAGAATCCCGAGGGGTCTAGAATAAGCTTCCCAAGTTCAATTTCAATGAACCAAATATTTAAACAACATGGAAATAATATTTCAGATCCTATGGAATCATTGAAACTGCCATCCTAGGTTATTTAAGATAATGACCCTAGATCCAAAAAATAACCAAAAATGCACTACTCCACCAAGTTACTCAATATAACCCCATGCACACCAATAGAAACATAAATACTCTTACTAGACTAAATTCGTCATTATGGAGCTGATGGAAGCATCAAAATTTTCATCCAATACTCCAAACATCAAAATACCACTCTTGTTCTAAATTAGGCCTTAAACTTAACTAAAACCCACAAATGAGCGTAAATTGCAAACGAAAACTCCAAAACACAAAGTTAGGGTCAATCTTGACTTTGTTTGGTATTTTAGAGCTAAAAAAACTATCAAAATTTAATTCTAAGATCGTCTCGAAGGAATGTTGACTTTGGTCAACAAATACTTAGCTTTAGGCTCTAAAACAAATAGTTTGAGATATTTTTCAATCGAGCCACCAGGGAACCGAACTACCGATCCTAGCAAGTCATAAATAAATTTGGGCAACTATTGAAACACTCTCGAATATGAAATGTCACATCTTTCTCATAAATAACTATGAGGGTCATTACATGCAGGCCAAAAAAATGGTACCAACCGAGAGGTTAGGGAGAAAGATGATAGCCCTGAACAAAGGGTGACCAGACAACAAATTAGATAGATCCATATGCCCACTATGCCCTCTAGACCTGTACCGGTGGTGACATCCTTATCAATAAGGGGTTGAATGATGATTCAAGGGGTTCTTTCAAAGCCAAAAACAGCTGTAGTAGCAGTAGTTCCAAAAGTTCTAACCCCACACTAACCGCAGCTCTCATTACTCAGGTGTAGGGAGAGATATACTAGGTCATCAAAAGCAAAAATCTAGAATTTCGGGATGACTCTCGATTGGCAGTGCCTTGTTCTAATAAATTTTTTTGTTGTGGGGTTGATCACTAATACTAAAGGGAAATAGAGGAAGAGCATAATAAGAGAGGTCCAGATTATGACGGATCACTTTCCCAACTACCTAAAGAGAGAAAGAGTCTTCCAGGCCTACCAGTTGGAGTGAATGAATAAACCACTTGGAAAATATTATCCGATGATAGTTTGCGAGATCTATGAAAACTATAAGGACAAACTACTGTGGGTGACTCCCAAGGGCTAGAAAATATCAGAGTTAGGGGTCTTGGATAGTTGTGGTCCGAAAAATGAATGTCGACATCTCCAAAAAGATAAAAAAATAGTTTTTTTTTGGTCCTGACTTTGTGGCTCAAGCATAAAATCTAGAATATGTCTACCACAATGCCAACAAAAAGACCTAAAGGGAATGGTTTGCATGGGTATTGACTGATATAGAGCCAACATGGTTAAGCAAACCACGCCTTCTAATCCAAACTATTTCTCTAAGTTTTATTACAAAGTTCTCGTGGGCAATGGCTCAGATGAGGATCAAACCAATGTGGGCTGATAAATTGACTGACAAGGATGTAGTACTGGTGGCCTTCCTAGTATCCAAATATAAGATAAACTTTGGACGCTTGATTGTCAAAGAGTTGCGGATGCACGCTATGACAAAAAGTTACGTCTTTCTCTTACCCTTGTCTAATCACTGAACTTTATCAGAAGGCCAAGATACCAATCTTATTGAGTATTGATATAGGCACTGATTCCCTCTAGACGTATGATGTAGAGAGGTCAAAAGATCTTTCTAAACTAGAGGTCAAAAAAGCAAACGGATGGGTAGTGTCTGTATTACCAGAACTGGGTCAGATGATCAGATAGGCACTAACTCAACAAATACAGCCCATGTCCATACCATGCAAAGGAATTCTAGTATATCTGGGCCACAGGGCCTACCCCAATCACTGAGAAGATTATCCTCCTCCGTCTCTATTTGATTTTACCCTTACAAACTTTGCACCCCTTGTCAAATGGGTATGATAATTGAGACCCAATTTGAGGTGTTGTCATTAAAAGTTGAGCTGCCAATGGATCATAAAATCAAGGTGGAATTGGAGTCGTACGACACAATGTAGGAAAAAATTGATAATATGGAAAAGTGCATGAATGAGAACCTCTGACTTATGAGCCTACCCGAATGGTCCAGATTTTAGATAGATCTGAAGCAGCTATGTGTCAATGTTACAACACTACATCAGGGCACCATCCAATGGCCCCAACACCATCAGTTCCCATTGATTCTAATGATGAGAACAAAATATTGAGTTTAGCTGAGATGTAGTCGAAGGGAAAGGAAGTGATGGCAGGTAGTGATGAACAAGAGGAATATGGGAAGAAAAAGAGAATGAAAAGGAACAAGAGTGGCCTCTATGAGGAAGCATATTTGGAAAAGGCACTGCGGGCATCCAAGGAGAGTTTCATGAATGATGAGGATAGAAGGAGATCATAAGATGTAGGTGCGTCTGCTAGCACAATACCGGTGGAGTCCGAGCATATCAATAGGGAACCCACTACTAATAAGGAGCCGAGAGGAGTAGCAAGCACAACTACTGAATAATATTCTGGGGTTGTTATCGAGGTAGAGGATACGGTATATGCCGTGATTTTATTATACACTTTCTTTTCTTATATTATTCCACTTTATATGTCGTGGATTGGGAATAATACACTGTTTATATGTGGAAGGGGGTGAACCTTGTATTTTGTTTGGTCCGTCTAAGGGTTTTTGTTTCCAGAATCTTTTCCCTTAGGCATGTAGTCTAGGAGAACTGGCATTTTAGGTTTAATTTGATGTATTTTTATTTATTTATTTTGATGTATTACATTAAACATTAATGCCCATGTATATAAGATAATTTCAGTATTAAGATATTTTATTGGCTTCTATTAAGTGTTGAATGTATTTCATTCTAAGTTGCATAGTAAGGTGTTATTTTGTTTGTATTCCCTGAACCATTTGATGAACAAGTTTATATTGAAATAAGTGTCCACTTAAAAGTGTGGAAGAGTAATTTTGTATAACTTTTTGTGTATATAATATCTAGAACTTGCTCGGTTAAAATCTTAACTAAGTAGAAAATAGGCTGATATAAAAATGATCCTAGGACTTCTTTCATAAGTTACTAAAGCCTTAAAAGAGTCACCCAATAAGTGTTGAGTTATCAAGTTGAACCCTTTTACATCTTTCTGAAACCAACTGTTGAATTACCCCTCGAAGAAAAAAAAGAGAAGAATAAAAATGAGAAGTTATTATTGTGACCTTGATTCTCTATTGGATATTGTGAACCTAGATTTAGGCATTGTAACCTAGTAATCAATCTGTCTTGGCCCTAGTACGGTAGTAAGTAATGTGTCTTCAAACTAAGTTTGAATTTAGGTTGAGGATGGCTACCATGAAGTTGTCTTTTTAAGAAAAAGAAATGAAAAAGGCATATACATCAATACATATAACACTATGTGTAAACAATATACAAAAAAAAAAAAAAGAAAAAATGGAGGAATTCAAGCGGTATAATAAAGGTTCTTGAGGCCAAGTATTAAGAAAAGAATATTGTAAAAGGAAAATGATAGAAGAGGAAAAGGATGGTAATAGAACAACCTAAGTCAGTCATTAATCCCCAAATCCTGACCTACCAGCACTCAAACTAATATTATAAGCCAAACAAAGTCCTAACGTGGTTCAGGTCAACCTACTGAAAACTAAGTTGTAATTAATAAGGGCAAGCCTATGGTTATTGTGCATACAATTAGATTCTTTCTTTGTGTGAGATGATACTTTCCCTGTCCCAATGTAAATAAATCTCATTGTGTGTGGGACTTCTTTGTTGTGAAATAAAGTTGATACTATGATCAAGTGTTGATGGGATGGTATTTTACGTCACATATTGCACTTAAAACCTGGTAAATAAAACATGTTCTTGAGTAACAACAATGTGTTTTAATGCATTTTATAAGTATTTGCAAGGTTAAGTCAATATGAGTTAGTTTGGAGAAATTGTACAGTAAACAAGTAAGTTTTCCAAGATACTTAGACATTTCTCCAGTCACCAGACAGCTCGTCTAAACCCATTGCCCAAAAGGCATGACATTGGATAAGAAGGCCAAGTCAAATGGTAGATTAGGCAGTTATCCCAATGATAGATGGTTCGTTTGAATCCATTGCCCAATAGATATAATACTGGATAGTACCAAAGACCATATAGCCAAAGAGACGGTTCGTTTGATGGAACACAGTTGGCCCAAGTCCTTTCACCTGACTGGAAGTCCACTGCATAGTGGATGTGATAGACGAAAGACCAGACGGTTTTTCCATTGTTTCGTCCAAGGCTGAGCGACGATCTAATCCAAGTTCCCTATATTGTAATTACACCCATGCTCTATAAATACCAAAATTAAGGTAGTTTGAAAGGATCTTTTGACTGGAGACTTAAAACTTTTAACATTATTTGATACATATATTCTCTCAAGAACACAAGTGTGGAGTTCATTGATCATTATTATATATTCAACTGGAAGATTATTTCTATGGTATTATATTCACTGATTTATTATTTTACTATTGTATGTTGATATCAATGAGTGGCTAAATCCCCAACTATAGGGTTGTGGGATCCATGGGTGAAACTTTATTAGGGTTGTAGTTTACATATGGTTGTTGCATCTATTCTAGCATATGAACATAATCTCTATGTAATAAATGAATTTTAGTAGTTGCAAAGCCTAGAACGCGTCTAGGTTAACTAACACTAACCCTGTGGTTAAAAATGGTAGTTAAAATTATGCTAAGAAATTCTAATGGTTGCTGCTGGAGAAAGAGTAATCATCTTGAGTAACCATAATAAGGACAACACACTTCTTTACAACCTTAACCCAGTGTAAAAGAGATTTATCTAGGATTAAAGGTTGACAATACTTAGATAAATAGTGTTGGCTTCATATGTAAATCTACGTTTAGGAAAGATTGCACAACCCAATAAGTTTAAAATCCAAAGGTCTATTGAACCCTAGTGAACATAAACCTTGATTAACAAAACACTTGAATTATTCCATAATCACAAGTAATAGCAACCAATACTTTCATATACATAATCCCCTTTTTACTTTATATTTATTACTAGAACGAAACACTAAATGATTAGCTATTGCTACTGGGTGTAAATCTGATACCATAATCCCTGTGGGATCGACCCTAACCTATTTGGGTTTTATATTTTACCAACGATCGCTTATACTTTAGTGGGAGGTTAAATTTGAGTGTTATCATTGGGGCCATACGGTAAGGAGCAATAGAAATGGTCCTAGTACCCAGATTAACCTCGATAGAAAAAGCTACATCAAGCTCGGGTGGGAGGCCAGGTAAATCAGTAGAAAATACATCTACAAACTCACCAACTACTGGCACAGACTCAGGGGAGGAGAATCAACACTAACATCCCTCACATAGGCCAAGTATGTATGATAACCTTGAGTAACAATTTTATGGTCCCGACAGTAAGAAATAACCTGAACTGAAGAAAGACTAGTGGGACTGTGCCAACAACTGGGGGTACATCTGGCACAGAAAAGGTTACGATCTTGGTATAGAAGTTTGAGGACGCACAATAAGGGGATAACTAGTCAGTTCCCAAAATCATATCAAAATCCATCATATCTAACCCAATTAGATCAACTCGAGTGTCGTGACCCTTAATAGTTACCATAAACGATATATATACCTGATCCACCCCTAGTGCCGCACTACAAGGGTAGGTACACTCTAAGGTGGGTGGTAAACACTCAATAGAAGCACCCAATTGAGCAACAAAATAAAAGACATGTAAGACAAGGTGGATCCATGAATAAATAAGGTCAGGGTTGAGTGCCCACAAAAACGTAACATACCGGTGACAACTATATTAGAGGCGTTAGCCTCGACCCTATTAGGAATAATAAAAAATTGGTGATGGCCCCCATTATGATGTGGCTCAACACCTCTACCTCTCGTTCTTACTCTCCGGCCTCCTCCCCTAGCTCTACGAACAGCTGGCGGCCCACCTCTTATGGGTGGAACTGCCTAAAGTGGCTGGGAAGGATAGGCTGCTGTGAGTAGACCTGTGCCGGGGAAAATCCCTAGCAAAGTGGCCTCTGTCACCACAATCATAGAAACCCTCTCCCAAGTGACCCTGGAAATCTTGAGGCAAGAGGACCCTTTTCGATACTTTGCTTGACCACTTTATGTATCCCTTGGCCTTAAATGTGGAAAAAGTGGGTCTAGCAGAGTTACCTACCCCTCTACACTTATAACAACCGCTCCTAGACTTTAGACTGATTACGGGCCCCCTTAGCATGACCTTACAAACCTAAAATTGGGCCCTTGATAGGTTGACTACTAGATCCCCTATCAAAATCCTGAAATAAAGCTTGGTATTGCTAGCTAGTTTTGACCTCCCCTACTAAAATCACTACCTTCGGACCTAGACCCCGAAAAGCCGCCCTGGTGAAGCTGCCTCTTCTTGCTGCCCCCTTGGGCTTGGCGAGCTAACGACCCCATACTGCAAGCATGGTCCACAACATCCAAGAACAACTTCTGCAATACCAATAACCACTCAACCTGACCCCACAGGTCCAATTTCAATCCATACGTGAAGCGGTGAATCTGTTCCTCCTTAGTAGGTAATAAATCACCGGCATGCCTAAATAGGTTAATAAATCGGACCTCATACTGAAATAGGTCATAGCACCCTGGTACAAGCCTAAAAACAGATCTGGAAATGCCTCACAAGTGCTCTTGGGCACATACTGGTCCATGAAGGCCTCTAAAAACTGCCCCTAAGTTAGTGGGGCTAAACCTGGTGGCCTACTGTCCCAAAAAACTCACCATCAATGACTAGCGGTAACCTCTAGAATATAAGAAGTAAATTAGCCCCATGCATCTCTAGTAACTCAAGAGTCCTCAGACGTTCCTCTGATACAGTGATAAACTCATGGGGGTCCTGCCCCTGTGCTCTCAAGAACCTTGCGGGGGAAATATGTAAAAAGTGATATAATATCTTTCACACCTCAGATGCGGGTATAGTAGGAGCTAGTGCTGGCGTAGGTGTAGTAGCAGCAATCTAGAATAGACCAGTCGGTGGCACTGGTATTGTTGCTAGGGCTGTAGATACTGTGGCAAGAGGTACACCCTGTGCTTCTCCCTGAGCAGACGAATATGGTCTATCTGCGGAAGTACATTCAAACATTTGTAACATCTGCCATAATAGATCTCTGAACATGATAGACGGTGGCTGTGCGAATTGTGGTGGTGGTGTAGGAGCTATTTGTTGTTATGTATTAGTTGGGGTAGAAAAAATTTCCTGAGAATCACCCCTGTCCCCCTCCTGATCTTTTGGGGAAGGGCCTCGATCTACGGACGAACCGCTGGTATGCACCATTTGTGAAAGAGTGATGCCAAGGTAAGTTTTCAGAAATGGTACTAGTGTTAATGCAAGACAAAAATTAAGAGATGAAAGCTTTCCTAAGGCACCTTGTAGCCTCCCTAAGATTGGATGCGGACGTCAACGCACTGATCCATAGGACTCTACCGGGTACTTGCTCCAATGCCAAAGAAACCGGTGAACCTA
>JBDJHY010360499.1:0-26518 GCA_039654485.1 Withania somnifera | reverse complement strand
GATCGACCCCAACCTAGTTAAGTTTTATATTTCTCATTGGCTTCTTTATACTTCTTAACAAAGGTGTATTTTGGGTGCATCACATCCATAAGGTTGATATAGTTATTGATTCCTTATCTGGCTGTCTATGGGTAATGTGATCCATATTTATGAGGGTAAGAAGGAGTTAGACAAAGAGGTGCAAATTTGGGATTTAGGTTGGTTGGTACTGATGATTGGGTAATGTGATCCATGTTTATGAGGGTAAGAAGGAGTTATCTAGAGAGGTGCACATACTTGCATATTTGGGATTTAGGTTGGTTGGTGTTGATGATTGGGATATGTTGGTTTAGATTGCTTTTAAATCATCTTTAGTTATTGAGGTGAAGGAAAATCAAAATAGTGATTTGGTATTAGTTCACCTGAAGGATGCAGCTCAAAAATAGAAGGAGTAGGTTTTCTTCCAAAGGGGAGATGGAGTGCTTCATTACCATGGTCGCTTATGTTTTCTAGATGTAGATGGGTTGAGGCAGAAGATATTGTCTGAGGCTCATAGTTCCATGTATTCCATTCATCCTAGGTCTACTAAGATGTATAGTACCTGATAGAGGTCTACAAGTGGAATGGAATGAAGAGGGACATTGTTGAGTTTATGGATAAATTTCCTAATTTTTAGCAAGTTAAGGTAAAGCATCAAAGACCAACATGTGATTTGCAGAACTTTGAGATTACGTCATGGAAGTGGGGGTAATAAATATGGACTTTGTCACCAGTTTAACTAGTACCCGAAGTCAGCATGATTCTATATGGGTGATTGTAGACTGAATGACTAAGTTAGCTCACTTATTTTCAGTCCACACAAGTTATTTAGCAGAGGGTTATGGGAGGATATACTTTGAGAAAATTGTCAAGATGCATGGGGTGCCTTTGTGTATTATTTCAGATTGAGGTACACAATTTTCTTCCTAATTGTGGAGTTTATTTCAGAAGGTCCTTGGTACTTAGGATCATCTCAGCACAGCATTTCACCTGCAGATTAGACGGTAAGGCTGGGAGGACTATTTAGACTCTATAAGATATACTATGTGTGTGTGCAATTGATTTCAAGGGTAGTAGGGCTGAAGACTTGCCTTTGATAGACTTTGACTATAATAACAACTAGTACTCTAGTATTTATATAGCTCTGTTTGATGATTTATGTGGGACGAGTTGTATATCTCCCATTGTATAGTTTGAGGTTGGTGACAACTAATATAGGGTCAAACTTTGTTTATGATGCAACTCATAAAGTTCAGATCATTAGAGACCGACTTAGAGTAGAACATAGCAGATAGAATTACTATGCAGAATTAAGAATGAGAGACTTAGAGTTTGATGTTGCTGACTGGGTGTTACTAAAGGTGTCTACTATGAAAGGAGTCATGAGGTTTAGTAGAAAATAAAATATCAGTCCATGGTATATTAGAAAATATAAGATTTTGAGAAGAGTTGGAAATGTATCCTATGACTTAGATCTTCCGACAAAGCTAGCAGAAGTTTATACAGTCTTCCATTTTTAACTACATATATTACTCCTCCTTATCACCTAACCATCAAAGCTATTTGACTGCCTTTTCAAAACGTAAATAATCTCAGTCCTCTAAAGAAGCATCTCAGGATAAAAGATGGATTGATCAATGGAGCAGAAGAATAATGCATTGTAGGAAAATCATATATGGGACATAATGGACCTTCCAACAAGCAAGGATGCTAGAAGTTCAAATGGGTTTTTAAATCAAATACAAGTCCAATGAAGAAACTAAAAGATTCAAGGCTAGATTGGTAGCTGTGGGATATAAGCAAGAAGAGGGGCTTGACTACCATGACACCTTCACACCAGTGGCAAAGATAGTTACCGTCAAGATTGTTATTATTCTTGTACAATAAAAAATTGAAAACTTACACAAATGGATGTGAGAAATGCCTTCTTACAAAGAGATTTATATAAGGAGGCATATATAAATATACCACAAGGATTTATAAATAAGGAAGAGAACAAGGTATGCAATCTGGTGAAGTTATTATATGGATTGAAACAAGCATCAAGGTGGTGGAATATTAAGATTACAGATGCCCTAAGAATTGAAGGATACTTTCAAAGTGGTTATGATCATTCTTTCTCCATTAAGAGGGATAAGACTGATATTGTATTCATTTTAGTGTATACCGATGATTTTATGGTCACAAGAAGCAAGGATGCCTTGATTTAAGAAGCCAAGCAGACACTACACAAGCATTTTAAAGTAAAATCTTAAGAGATATGAGATTTTTTTTGGTATTGAAGTGATAAAATCAGTGAATTTAATCCTTCTCAATTAAAGAAAGTACTTTTTAGAGTTAATTTCAGAATGTGGACTCAGTGGTGCCAGCAGTCAGACCTTTGGAGGAAAATCACAAGTTAACAAGCTTGGACTATAATATCCATATAGGACAGGAAGGTGATGTTGAATTAAAAGATATTGTTGGTTATCATAAGCTAATTTTCAAACTTACCTATCTCATTATCACAAGACATGACATATGTTTTGTTGTGCAAGTCCTTAGTCCGTTTATATAAATACCAAAGAACTCACACTTACAGGTTGCATTAATATTTTTTAGATACATTAAGAAGTCACCTGACTTGAGTTATTTTTCCCTGATGGTATATCACATTAATCGATTATTTACTATAATTCAAATTAGAATTCCTGTACAGATACAAGAATATCAGTTACTGGTTATGTCGTGAAGTTAGGAGATGCCTTGATTTCTTGTAAGTCTAGGAAATAACATATAGTAAGTAGAATCTCAACAAAGGCAAAATACAGAAGGATGGAAGTAGTTGTGGTTGAACTCACTTATATTTGTGGTTTACATAAAGAATCGGGATGTCAAGTTCCTATTCTTGTTGCCTTGTTTTGTGATTATCAGATAGTTATACAAATAGTACCTAATTATATTTTTCATGAAGAAAATAAGAATAGAGAAATTGATTGTAACTTTTTCAGAGAGAAGATCAGAGATGGTCTAGGTCAACCTCACTTCATCTCTACTTTCTCTTACTTTCAAATATATTGACCAAGGTTTTAGGGACTTCTCAACATCACTTGTTAGTTTCCAAGCTAGGTGTGTTTGATGTCTTTCATTCACCATCTTGAGGGAGTGTATTAGCTGAGTTGTGAGTTTTTAGTAATCAATTTAGTAAGTTACCATTGTAGTTAGCTCAAATGGATTAGTGATCATTAATGCATTATTAGTGTTCTAAGAAGTTAGTTAAGAGAATTAAGTAGATCTATAAATAGAGCTCCTCTTATCTCAATTTGATATATTCATTGTAGAAGAAACTTTTCTCTCTAGTTCATTCTCTTCTTTTTATATATTGATGTTAGTTGTGTTAGCTCAAGTTTGAGCAAGAATTTTCAGTAATGCCTACATAGCACCATTAGGGTAGATGAAAAGTTCCATTTAGAGTCCATGTTCCTATTCTTAAATTTTTTATTTTGAAAATCAACAAAGAATTGGTTCAAATTCAATGGATGTGGAAACAAAATTTGCAGTAGCAGAAGATATGATGGAGGTAATAGAGCTTTTTATTTGAAGGAAATGAAGGTCTTTCTCAAGAAAGAAGAATAATTATAAGAATTAGGGGTTTAAAAAATTGACTCAAAAGATTTTTACTTTTTTGTTGTATTATTTGTGAGCAAAAGCCAGTTTTCATTGTTTATTGGTGTATTAACCATGTCACCCACCTGTAGACTCCACATGTTATAATTATTCCCTTGAGTAAATTTCATAGATTATCTCTCTCCTATTTTCATGACACTTTTCATGCCAAATCAAGTTTAAATTAATTTTTTCTCACCAACTCTATCATCTTTACTATTTTAAGATTCTTTCTTCTACTTTACCAGCCATCTACCCCTAAAAATTTCAAACATTTCTCCTCTATTCACTACATTGCTCCGAAAAAATCAAGAAACATCATTACTATCAAAAGCAAACCAGCTATACCAAGCCATTAGAAAAACGTTATTTTTGGCAAAACCACACCATCACCACCATAGATACACCATCATTAAATTTAAACTAAACCATCCTGTTCCTACTGAAAAATACCCCTATCAGAACCCAAAAGTTCCATAGTTCTGCCACCCCAACACCACGTCTGAAAAAATTCAACGAACCCGTAAAAAAGCCAAAGATATTTCAAAGAGAGACAATGAGAATATTTTTGTATTAAGATTTAAATTTGTATATTGACAATATTATTTATTTTATATTTGTATTGTATTTATATTTTGTATTTGTAGTTAGACTGTTTTTTAAATAACTATTTTGTATTTTTATGTGTAGTTAGACTGCAACATTTATATTGTATTGTCATTGTTTCATTTGGTTTTGGATTTAAATTTGTATACACCACTTTTTTTTTTTTTTTTTTTTTGTATTTATAGTTTACTGCATGATACTTATTTATATACAAATACAAATGATAAAGTTGACATACAAATACAAACAATACAAATAGATTCAAATAATACATATAATTATTTATATATACATACAAATGATAAATTGAACTTATTCATGCTTAAACCATATGTAATACCTTGAGAATCATGAAAAGGGATTTAGTCGGTTAAGAAAAGAGTGTACCTGAAATTTCGTCAAAATTTAGAATTGGCCCAGTTCCCAGGGGTTGTTCCACAGGACTATGGATTGAATCGTGGAACCGGACCAGTGTTTGCCCTTATTTTGCCTCAGTACCACCAACCGTATAAGGGTTCCACGGCCTGTGGTTTGAATCATGGAATAGGACCAAAATAAATGATTTTAGTGGATCAACCTCAAGGGGTCTGATTTCATGGACCATTCCACGGATCGTTAAACAGTCTTTGGAACCTACTAGGCCCTGTTTTAATTCATTTTTCCCATGGACTTTTGGGTCATTCCCCACTCCTTAATAAATAAAACTTTCATTTTAGACTTAATAAAAATTGGTATAAAAGCCTAAGCTCCTTTATTCTTTTAATTTTTCACACAACAAATTAGACAAAAGATAGCATCGATCATTTTCTCCTTTAATTCAACTAAGAATTTCTCCAAGTTTCAGCATATGAGTTTATGAACAAGCGTTTTCTTTCACCCTGATTCCCCAACCTTAAATTTTTACAAAGTATTTTGTGAAGAATCCATAGATCCTAAATCTTTAAGTTATAGATTTTACTCATGTTATGATTTATTAATATTTTTGGGAAAATTGCATGAAATCTTGCATTATCATATTACTATTCATGATTTAATTATTTAACCAAGATTTTGAGTATACCCTAAATTTAACTTGTTCAATACTTGAGGGTTATTATATGTACTATTTGATGAACTTTAATCATAAATATTAAATTTTGGAAGTTTTCTAAGATATTTGCCTAAGTTTAGGCTCATCCATGATTTTATCAAATTGACAAAGAATTAACTAGAAGTTTCCCAAAGAGGCTAAGGCTTGAAAGTTCAATCTGTTTTTCACTTAAATTACTTTAAACTAGTCAAGTCAGAAGTAGTGCTATGTTTTGAGAGTAGTATTAGCTTCGATTGGATTAGGTTGAATGACCCGATCCCATAACTATGTTGCTAATCATAGGATAACATGTGCCTAAATGGCTTTATTATGATGGACCTGGCTTAGTTGGATCTACTAAGTTACCTGTTAGGTACTGAGCCTGTGGAAGGGAAAGGTAATCCCTTTAGCTAGTAGTTTTATAAATTCCATGTCTATTCATATGGTCTTATATTTCAGTTATAGAACCTCTCGCAAAAGATTTGATGTCAGATATTTAATTTTTCTTACTTATGATTTGCAATGAATCTTAGTTCTTACACTGTCAGTATTACTTATATTTTATCGAATAATTATTTTAAACTGTGATTTGATCATGCATTGCATAGCCTATCATGGTGCATCTATACTCATACTGTTTATATGACAGTGCCTCTCATTTTCAGCCTCTCGCTTACTCAGTATTTTGAATATACTAACCTTATGCTCTTTTGATACATGATTTCACATGTAGGTCAGGCCAGCCAGGTTTACGCTCAAGGTTGACTAGATCTACTATATTAATATATTAGATTACTGATGAGTTCCCATGGACCTGGTGCATTTTATCTTTATTGTTTTATTTCTATTAGAGCATATTAGTGATTGTTATAGTCATTTATTTCTTTCTAAGGCTAGCTGGGGACTTTCCCTAGCAGCCTAGTATTTCTATGCTTAGAGGCTTTTAGACACATGATGTAGTGGTATTGATGTGGTGTTTTCATATTCTTTCAGTATTATCTTTGATATGTGAGATGGCCCACTAGCTTAGACTTTATTTATGTACTATGCTTCCCCTGATGAGTGAGTGTTTAGAGATATGCATGATCAAAGGGTTCATCTGAGGTGACTCAGTGGCTAAGGGTGCCTTATGGCACCCCATGGATAACTCTGGGGCATTAAAAACTTAGTATCATATTCTTTGTTTCAAGTGTCGTAGGATTTCTGAAAGCCAATGTAAGTTAGAGTCTCTTTTATAGGTTTCAATTGCACATACATATAATTGAGAGGATACTAAACATTTAGGAAATTTCCCTTTGTTTCATGTCATACTTTGTGCTTTGGGGTTTAATTCCAATAATATTTTATGACTCATGCTTTACATGTTTCATATCATGTCTCCATGCAAGCAGCTAGCTCATTAGACTAGGAATCACGGATAATGGAATCAAGCTCCACAACTTCCTGAGCCACAGAACAGCACCAATGCTGAGTTCCACAATATGTTGCACTTGATTTCCCAGACTATTGTTGTTCAGACTCATCAGCAGGAAGAAATTCCAGTTATCCCACCAGTTTTTAAGATATTAGTATGGCCAGAGTTAGGGATTTTATCAAAATGTAGCCCTCGATCTTCTATGGTTCTAAGGTAGGAGAGGACCCAAAAGATTTTATTAAGGAGGTTAATAGGGCTTGTGACATCATCAAGGTAACAGAAATTGGTAGAATGGATTTAGGCATGTTCTAGTTAACAAAAATGGTTTGAGATTGGGATGAAAAATAGAAGAAAAATTGGATGGCAGGTGCAGCTCCTCTTACTTGGGCTGAATTTGAAAGAGATTTCTTGGATAGGTTCTTCCCTAGAAAAAAGATGAGTGAGAAGATCAGAGAGTTTTTAAGTCTAGAAAAGGGCTTTATGACAGTTGCTTACTATAGGATAAAGTTCACCCAACTGTGTAAACATGCCCCAGACACGGTAGCTGATATGAAAAATCATATGGACATCTTCATTTCTTACCTTTTCTAACACTTGATAAAAGAAAAAAGGGTATCTACCTTGATTATTGGAATAGATATGGGTCGGTTGATTGTTCACTTGGAATAAGTAGAAAGGGATAAGGCCAATATAAGAGAGAGCTTCCACAATAAAAAGGAAAAAATGATTCTGAAGAGTTTATCCAATCTAAGGTTAGTGGTAACCCCAGACAGTAGCAGTAGAGTTTCAGGGCTCCACCCCCTTTATCAGTTAGTGCTCCTACTCAGGGTGCTATACCACCCAAAATCAATAGAGTAAGTTAGTTAGATCAACTTTGCAATGTAGTGTGACTGGAGGATGATCTTACCCACTTGGCTAAGTGTGGTAACAATCATCCAGGAGAGTGTATGCTTGGTATATGAGTTTATTATGGGCATGTCCAACTGGGTCACAGACTTCAGGAGTTCCCCTCTAAAGGTTGTTTCGAGTGTGGTAAGTCCATCTCTCTTCTTAGAGACTACCCCATGTCTAGATAGGGTGGCAATAAACCTCAAGTCACTTTGTATACAGAGATACCAGAATCAATCCCAGCTCAGTAGGGCTCTTCTTCTAGCACTATTGGAGGTCAGCACCAAAACAAGTTGTATAAATTGGGCTCCATTCAAGAGTAAGAACAATCATCCAATGTCATCACAGGTATGCTTATGATATCAACATGTATAAATTGTTAGACCCTAGGGTTACCTTGTCATTTGTATCCTCATTCATTGCTAGTCAGTTTGGAGTATGTTTCAAAAATTTATCTTAACCATTCTTTGTCTCCACCCCAGTAGGTGATGCCATTATTGCTAAAAGAGTTTACCATAATTAACCAGTGTCATTCTTTGATAGAATATTTCAATCTAAGCTTTTTGATACATGGTTCTTGGAATGAATTGACTCCATTCATGTTGTGCCATGGTAGACTGTAGGACTAGCATTGACGATTTTAAGTTTCTTATGCACCTTTCTTACAATGGGAGGGTAATGTTGTTATTACTAAGGATAGATTTATTTCATACCTCAAGGATATAAATGATCTCTAAGGAGTGTATCTATCACTTTATTTGAGTCAAAGATTCTGAGTGCATAATTCCTAAGATTCAGTCAGTCCCAATCATCAGAGAATATGTGGATGTCTTTCCTGAGGATTTATTGAAGGGAGATATATTTCAAAATAAACCTCATTCTAGGCACTCAACCTATTTTCGTTCAACCATATAGAATAAAACTAGATGAGCTTCGAGAATTCAATGGCCAATTAGCTAATCTTTTGGACAGGGGGTTTATTCACCCTAGTGTGTCTCCCTGGGGTGCTCATGTCTTATTCGTGTCTAATAAAAATAGTTCACTCTGATTGTGAATAGATTATTGTTAGTTGAACAAAGTCACAATAAAGAACAAATATCCTCTCTCAAGGATTAATGACTTGTTTGATCAGTTGCAAGTTCCAGTAACTTCTCCAAAAGTGAACTTGTTCCATCTATCATCAACTTAAGGTCAGAGAATCAGACATTCCCAAAACAGTTTTTAAAACCTATTATGACCACTTTGAATTTGTAGTCATGTCCTTTGATTTGAAAAATGCTCTCGTAGCATTCATGGACCTCATGAATAGGGTGTTTAATCATTACTTGGATCTGTTCGTGATAGTTTTCATTGATGATACTCTGGCTTAATCCAAAAGAGAGGAAGAGCATGAAAAACCATCTCAGAATTATCCTTCAGACTCTTCTAGACCATCAGCTCTGTGCCAAATTCTCCAAGTGTGAATTTTATTTTAAGTCAATCGCATCCCTAGTCCATGTCATCTCTAGTGAGCGTATTGGTGAGGATTCTCAAAAAATTAGAGGTGTTAAAAATTGGCCCAAACCCATGTTTCTGTCAGATATACTTAGTTTCTTGGGTTTAGAAAAGTAGTATCATAGATTCATCCAGGGTTTCTTATCTATAGCCTCCTCTTTAACGAAGCTGACTCAAAACAAAGTTAAGCTTGAATGGTCAGGCCTATGTGAGAAAAGTTTCCAAGAGTTGAAAACCAAGTTGACCACAACCCATGTCTTGACCTTGATAGAGGTTTCAGAAGGTTTTGTGGTATACTGCGATGCCTCTCGTGTCGGTTTGGGTTGTTTATTGATGCATCATTGTGAGGTAGCATCTTATGTTTCCTGATAGCTTAAGGTTCATGAGCAGAGCTATCTTACTCTTGATCTTAAGCTGGAAGCTATTGTTTTTTCCTTGAAACTCTAGATACATTATCTTTATGGGGTGCATGTTGATATTTTTACTAATCATAAGAGTCTGCAGTTTGTATTTGAGAAGAAATACTTAGAATCTCCATCAAATAATGTGGTTAGAATTGTTAAAATATTATGATATGATAGTCCTTTACCATCCAAGAAAGGATAATATATTACTTGATGTCGTTAGTATATTGTCTTTGGGGAGTGTGGAACGTGTTGATAAGGAGAAGATTGAGTTAGTTAGGGAAATGCATGGGCTTGAACATTCTTCTCTAACCGGGGAGATGGTGTATTAAGGTCTGGGGTAGACTATGTGTACCAAATATTGATGGCTTGAGGGAAAAGATATTTTTTGAAGCTCATATCTCTCGATATTCTATTCATCGGGTGCTACTAATATGTATAGGAATTTGAAGGAAATGTATTGGTGTGGAGGGATGAAAGAAGCTATAGCCAAGTTGTTGCTAGGTGTCTGAAGTGTCAGCAAGTGAAAGTCGAACACAGAAAGCCTGCAAGTGAGATGTAGAGATTTGAAAGTCTTGCCTGGAAGTGGGAAGTCATAAATATGGATTTCGTTATTAGTTTGCCGAAGACTAAGAGGCAACATAACTTTGGTGATTGTGGATAGGTTTACCAAGTAATCCCATTTTTACATGTTCATGCTACTTTCTCATCAGAGGATTATGGTAAGTTATATATTCGGGAGATTGTTCAGTTGCATGGTATACCATTTTCTATTATTTCAGATAGTGGTAATCAGTTCACATGTTCATGCTACTTTCTCATCAGAGGATTATGGTAAGTTATATATTCGGGAGATTGTTCAGTTGTATGGTATACCGTTTTCTATTATTTCAGATAGTGGTAATCAGTTCACTTCACATTTCTAGAAGTCTTTCCAGAAAGGATTTAGGTCTCAGGTCCACCTCAGTACTGCCTTTCACCTATAGACATGGACAGGTAGAATGGACCATCCATACTCTAGAGGATATGTTGAGAGCTTGCACGCTTAATTTCAAAGGTAGTTGAAATGATATCAATTATCATGCTAGTATCCATATGGCCCCATTTGCGACCATGTATGGGAGGAGGTGTAGATCTCCTATTGAGTGGTTAGAAGTTGGTGACTCAATTTTTCTAGGTCCTAAAACATTGATTAAGTCTACTAAAAAGGTTCAGCTCATTTAGGAAAGGTTGAAGACTTCCCAGAGTAGGCAAAAGTCTTATGTTGATGTGAGGATGAGGGAGTTGTAGCTTAATGTTGGTTATTAGGTATTCTTGAATGTGCCTCCTATGAAGTTAGTCATGAGGTTTGGTATGAAAGAAAAGCTCAGTCTGAGTATCATTGGGCCATACCTAATTTTGAACATGGTTGGAAATGTTGCTTACAAGTTACATCTTCCAGCAAAGATCGCAACAACACATCTAGTCTTTCACTTCTCCATGCTGAGAAAGTGCTCATCATATCATTTCTTACTAGTGATTGCAGGAAGCATTAGTGTTAAATACATCTTAACCTATGAAGAAATCCCAGTCCAGATCCTAGATAGGTAGTTTCACAAGCTTAGAAATAAGGACATAGGATCAATCAAGATTCTATAGCGCAATCAGGCATTTTAGGGAGCCATTTGGGAAGCTAAGACAAACATGATGGAGAAGTACGCACAATTATTTCCTTTAGTTCCACTTTAGACTGAGGTAATGGCCTCTCATTCTAGATTTTCTTCCGTGTGTTTGTTACATATAGCATATAGCATGTGGTTTATGTCATTGCATGAGTTCCTATGTTAGTACTTGTGCATTTATTGATGTATCCAGGGTAATAGGAGTTTATAAGAATGGCATGTATTTGGTCCAGCTGAGTTAAGAGTAAAATTAATAGTTGTTTAGTTATCTTGATATTATACATGAGATCTTGGGTCATTTGGGAAGTCCATTAGTTATTTTCCATTTTTCTTGGCTGAAGTCCTCATTCAAAGACGAATAAAACTGAGGATATATTGTAATACCTTGAAAATCATGTTAAGGGCTTTAGTGGGTTAATCAAAGAGTATATGTGAAATTTTTTCAAACTCTAGAACTGGCCCAAGTCTCACGGGTTGTTCTATAGATCATGGATTAAACCGTGGAAATGGACCTAGGTCTGCTCTTGTTCTGCCTTAGGACAACAAATTGTAGAAGGTTTCTAGGACTTTGGTTTGTGTCGTGGAATGGGACAAAAATTCCACAAAAATTTTCTAAGTATGGAATGACTTTGTGGGGTCATAACACGGACCATATATCTAAGGATGCTCTGTTGAATGAATCGTTATATGCTTCCAGTAACTCAACCTAGAGGGGGAAAATTTCATGGGACATCCACTGATCATGGAATCATCCGTCGAAACCTATAAGGCCAACTTTAATCCATTTTTTTAGGGACTTTTGGGCCATTCCCCTCTCCTTAATAAATAAAACTATGTCACTTTAGACTTAATAAACACTTGTATAAAATCCTAAACTCTTTTATTTTTTTCATTCTTCACAAAAATGACTCAAAAAAAAAGAAAGCAACAATTATTTTTTCTCAAGGCTTAAGAACTAGGGGTTCAAAGGGGCAAGCTTCAACCAAGGATTTCTCCAAATTTTAGGTATGTGAGCTTATTAACAAGGATTTTCTTTCATCCTTGTTCCCCAACCCTATATTTTTACAAAGTATTTTGTGAAGAATTTGACAACTCTAAATCCTTAAGTTGTAGATTTTACTCTTGTTATGATTTATTAATATTTTTGGTAACATTGCATAAAATTTTGCTTTATCACATTAATTCATGATTTAGTTGTTTTAGCCAAGACTTTGAGTATATTGTAAGTTTTAACTTATTCAAAACTTGAGGGTTAATCATATATATACTATTTGATGAACTTGAGTCATAAATATAAAATTGGAAGTTTTCTAAGATATTTTCCTAAGTTTAGGCTCAGCCATTATTTTATCAAATTGGGAAAGAATTGACAAGAATTTTTCCAAAGAGGCTAAAGCATGAAAGTAACAGATTTTCACTTAATTTGCTTTAAACTGGTCAATTTAGGAGAAGTGTCATGCTTTGGTAGGAGTATTAGCACTAACCGGATTAGTTTGAAAGACCTGATCCCATAACTATGTTTCCAACCATAGGATGACAAGTGCCTAAATGGATTTTTTATGACAGACCCGAATTAGTTAGATCCACTAGGTTACTTGTTAGGTACTGAGCCTATGGCCTGGAAAGACTCCCTTCAACTGGTAGCTTGATGAATTCCATGTCTGCTCATATGGTATTATATGTCGGTTATAGAACCTTGCACAAAAGATTTAATGTCAGGTATTTGAATTTTCTTTGTTATGATTTGCAATGAAGCTTAATTCGTACACTGACAATATTACTTAAATATTATTGAATATTTTGAACTGTGATTAGATCATGCATTGCATAGCCTATTCATTGTTCATTTTTACTCAAACTGTTCATATTCATATTGCTTGTAATTTTCCCCTTCCCGTTTACTCAGTATATTTAATGTAGAGACCGCGTAGTCTTTTGTTGCATGATTTCACATGTAGGTTAGGCCAGTTATCCTTATGCTCAAGGTTGACCAGATCTACTATCTTTAGAGGTTATTTTGTTGTGAGTTTCCATGGTCCGGAAATACTTTATTGTTATTGTTTTATTTCTATTAGAGCAGCTAGTTGTTGCTACAGTCATTTATTTCTTTCTAAGGCTAGTTGGGGACTTGTCTAGCAGCCTAGTATTTCAGTACTTAGAGGCTTTCAAACATATGATGTAGTGATATTAATTTGGAGTTTTCATATTCGTTCAGTATTATCTTTGATATGCGAGATGGTCTACTAGCTTAGAATTTATTTATGTATTATGCTTTCACTGATGAGTGAGTGCTTAGAGATATGCATAATTCAGGGGTTCATCTAAGGCTGATGAGGCGACTCAGTGGATAAGAATGCCTTGTGCATCCCAGAGGGTGACTCAGGGATGTTACACCATCCAAATACAAATGATAATTTTTACTTTATAAGGCAAAAAAAAAAACAAGAAAGAGAAACAGAAACAGAAAGACAGATAAAAATATAACTGCATTTATAGATAAACACCTTTCCTTTTAAATTGTAACAGATTTCCTGTTTTAACTCAAACAAACCATTTGTATTTTACCTATTAAATCAGACTCCTAAATATATTTTTCGGTTACTATTTAAGGAATAAATGATGATACATTAGGTAATTAGCAAATTGTTGATATGTCCTTATCAGTTTCAAGCTCAAGAATGACATTTATGAAAATTTCTCTTTAATATATATGATAAATATTGCTAAAATACAAAATATTATTAAGTCTCTGTAAACTTTTTCTAAAGAGAAAATTTTAAAAATGGCAAACTTTAACCCAAAACAAAGATTTTTTTAGCTATGATTAACTAATTATATTTCATAATTAGATACATATTTCGACATGTATATACACGTGTATCTCACCATACATATGAATTACATTTGTTATTACATACCCAGATTAGTTATATTTGTATTCCTACATCATAAAATATAAATTACATTTGTATATGTATGCTGAAATACAAATGTAGTAGTGAAGTTATACAAATTGCATCTGTTATGTATGTATGCCGAAATACAAATGTAGTGGTGAAGTTATCCAGGATTTCTATGTCATTTAACCATAATTTTGTGTGTGGCTAAACGACTTTTGTAAATAATGCTATAGTATCACTACTAAAAATCAACGTATAGCGGTGACTTTTGCAACGGGCATATTTTGGTCTCTAAATAACAATGAATTAACAACGGAATTACAATTATGTTGCTAAAAAATCAAAAATAAATTAATGCAAAGTATAAAAATGAAATAGCGATGGAACATCAAATCTGTTGCAAAAAATTGGTGTTAAATTTGCACGCTACAAGCTTAGCGAAGTAGCAATAGTAGTAATGACAAAATATCCGTTGCTAATTTTATAAAATAATTTTTCTACCAAATAATATTTTAAACAGATAAAATCACACTGTATCATTCTCTCATATATATTTTCCTACATTTAATACCTAAATTTAGTAAAAAAGAGAACACTTCATCAGAACATTTCCTCACACTCTCCAGCAATATGAGGGTTTTCCATCCAACAAACCATTTTTCTGGTGAATTCTCTCCAGCAATATGAGGGTTTTCCATCCAACGAACCATTTTTCTGGTGAATTCTCTCCAGCGAACCCACTCTTCAAAGAATGCTCTCTTAGCCAAAATCTGCAATCTAGGATTTTTCATCAGGTAACAAAGAATTTTTTCATACTTTGTTTGATAAATGCGTGCACGCGCGTAGTTTTGGTTTATATTATTTGTTGGAATTTGTGTTGTAGCTTCAGAAGCTGCCAATTTTAGTTCAAAAGAAGCCTCTCCCGCAAGTTATTTTGCTTTTCTTCAAAATGGGGTTGGGTTTTTCATAGTTGAAAAGATTCAAATTTCTTTATATGTATTAAGGATCTTGGGTTTTTTTCTTAGCTGAAAGAATTTTTTTGGGAGTGAGACTAGAGACAATATCAGTCATGGTCTTCAATCGTGTGCTTTCTACTCTAATTTTTCTGACCATCACTAGATGTTTTTACGTTTAATGTTGAAGAAATATTCAATGGACTGATGATTTATTCTTTCCAAAAGTTAGGGTTCATGCAAGCATTTGGGTTTAGGTCTAACCTCATTTGTGGTTTACTAATTTCATTTGGGGGTTTTATTTGATTTTATTAGGGGTTTATGCCATGACCCAAAATTCGAGTTGTGATGGCGTCTATATCCCACCTATAAACAAGCCTAACTCCCAGCCCAGAGCGTAAAGTGAAGGTCCAGTATCAAGAACCAAAAGAAAAGAAGAAGGGAGATCAAACAAGAACATAACATTAAAGTACACAATTGAATGATAGCTCCCCCAAACCGGGCATCGTGGTTGTAGAGCATCTAAATATAGAAAAAAATGAAATACAATCCCTAACAGGGAGAAACTACAAAATAGTTATCCAGGATACGATTGGGATAACTCCGATAATAGAAGGAAAATTAGTCAGCAAGGTCGCCAACTACTCACCAAAATCTCCTGGAACAGCACCAGAAATCTCACACGATCGCGTCCGCTATGCTGGCTCGTACTATGATCTGCATCACAAAAAAATATAAAAGTGTAGCATGAGTTAAAAAACAAGGGTACCCATTAAGCATCATAGGACGACCGATAAAAAGTAAGTACAATTAAGGAAAAAAGATATAAAAAAAATTAGGAAGTGGCATATAATTTACAACAGGGCAGGGGTACTGTGGTAATCACTAGGAAGTGTTGTAAAGGTTATCTATTAGTCTGTGAAAAATCATCTAATAGGTATAAAGGAAGGTCACTATCAAGGTATGACACATAGACATTGAGCCACAAGCCAATCATTACATAACGTGACACTTACCTAAAGCTCCAACTTAACCAGCACAAAGAAGGACCAATAAAAGGATATAAAACTAATAACCAGCTAAAATAATAGTAAAGACCAAGAATACACAAATAATACCTACAAGAGATAGAAAGGAACAACAAAGACTAATAGCAAACAAACCTGACCGGAATCCCATAATATGGTGGGCACAACCAGGCAATCAAGTAACCCGATAGGTACTTCCTGTAAGTCTTGAAGAGTACAAGTCAACACATAAGGATGAAATACAAAGGGTGTTGAAAAGTAAGTAGTGCTTGTATGCACCCTCCATGGTTCATAATATTATAGCTGAGGGACCCATACAAGCCTCCCCATATACCTACCCAACCTACCACAGCATACCCCTCCCCGACCACGTAACATACCCCAGGCATAGCAACCCGGTCGGAGGATACGTTAAGGGATCCAATCCATGTACAATCCTAGTAACTAGCCAACTAGTGGTATAGTCATTGGGGGAAAATGCCAAGCCTCGGGCTCAATCCGTATATCATATATCAGTGGACTAAAATCCAACCAAATAGGTAAATCAGAACTATTGTGAGGTTTAACAACTTCCATATAGGCAATACCCAAAAATTAGAGTGCTAGTGAAAAAATAGATTAGGTAGTGCGAGAAAATAGCTCCATACATGTACTGCAATCGTGGATACATTTAACATATAAGAAATCAATGTTTGGTTATGATTCTGTCAAAATCCTGTTATCTTTTAACCTATTAATGCATGCACGCAACCCCTAATCTGAGGCTGCTAAGTGGAATCCATAGAATGGCTTCCAACCCCTAGTCACAAGGCATCTCCTCTCCCATCCCAACTACGGTCCTTAGCCACGAGTAATCGCACCAAAAATGTCACAACTACCTAGAGGGTGCCCGTTAGGGCTCAGTACACACCCATACCGGTGAAATATGGTGCTATCATAGATTAGTACCATACCACTCACTCCCAGGCTTGTAGAGGGCTAGGGCACGATATCCTCATGCAGGGCTTCCAACTACCTAGCTAAGCCATATTTGGATATGCATAATGTCATCACGCAGGGCTATTATCTATCCAGCAAAGTCATGACTAGCTATCTATAGAGAAGTGGCCAGACATTCTCAAATAATACGCAATACCTCAGGTCGAACACAGAATAATCAGCCGACTACATCAGGGGATAGCTACTAAGATCTACCCACTAGTATAATCCCCTCCTAATAGTATATGTTCCAGACTAAGCACTTGAAGAGTGCGCACCAAATGTGATACTCCTCCTCCAACCATACTAAGTTCCAGAGTCGACGTGGACATGCAGGTAGGGAAATATATCTGCAAGGTAAGTAACAAAGCTACAAAACATCTAAGTAGGCCATAGGCCGGAAGAATAACCATAGTGGGGCTCTGACTAGTTCCCCCACCGCGAGGTGGCTATTTACCATACATATACTAATTTAATAAAGTAGGCTATAGCCTACCTGGATTCCAGTGATATCCCCGAAAAGCATGCCCAAATATCCAAAGAATCACTAACTAAGCTCGAAATCACGCGGCTAGCAAAAATATAACTCATGTGTTAGGACGAATAAAAAAAACCCATATTTCTACATAAATAGCGGGGTAGAAATCGAAACTAAAAGTGGGTCCGTAAACCCTAATAGATCAAGAAAAGGAACCATTTATACCAATACTAGAGCATAGCTCATACATCATGTGGTACAAAATAGGGCTCAAACTAATAGTAGGAGTTGAAGATATAAGCCCTAGAAACTTTATATAACATGGAAGGTTTACTATTATAGTGAAAACGAAGAATTAGCCGATATAAACAAGCGTAGAACTACCAGAATATGATTCCATGGAGTATAACTCCTATTAAACAACTTAATACCATAGAGTATTACTCTGGATCACCAAGAATTTTAAGAGAATTTTTGAAAAATTGTCAAAAAAAAGAGAAAAAACTATATATAGGCCTTCCAGGTCACCTACACTATCACAGACCACCACCATGCTATTGCAATGCTCAAAGGGGCTAGTCTATGCAATTGCAGCCAAATTCACACGATTGCGGCACTTTAGCACCCAACCGACCTTAATTTGAATAATTATGGCTCAGAACAGAGTCGCAATTCGATTTGGACAACCTATATGTGGAACCTTTATGTAATAGATATTTTGGACTCAACTGAATCTACGAAAAGGAGATTTGTGATCCTATAAGTTGGGTAAATCCCCGAAGTAACAATATTTAAAGAAATTTAAACTATAAAACTTTCAGTAAATCAATCTACCAATTCCAGCAAGTCTCAACGACTTGGGGAAATTATAGTAGCACTCTAAACGTAGAGAAATCATGAGAATCACGGAAATGTCTCTAAGCCCATTACAATATCCACCACTAAAGCAACTTTCGTCAGTGAAAGTAAAGAAAAAGGGAGTATCTAAAGTCTGAACAACAAGAATGCAACATTCACACTATTCTTTTAACCTTCCAATGACCTTATCGACTAGGCCACGTGCCCATCAAACTTTTGTAATATAAATATATTTATACCTGATCCATTTATATCTTTTATCAATAATGGTCTCGGCTACTCAACATAAATTAACTAGTCATTCAATAAAGCTGACTTATAACAAAGTGCACCAAAATAATCTGGTACATCACAATGAGGCACGAATACATGGATGAAATAGGGTGTACCGCCACTAACTCCTAAGGAAGGGAAAATTTGTAGGAAACCCTGCTAATCTTCTCTATGATCCCATATGGCTATCAACAAACCCGCAAATATCAAGTCCCAGTACTAGAACTCAAGAAGCAAACTCTATAATTTGTGTAGCTCCCTTGTCTACTCTGTGTTGTCTGAAATCTAACTCGAATATGTTTGAATCTCTCTATAGCATCTCAAATCAAATCAAAAGTTTGGGGTCAAATCTCAGCACTATTATATCCACTAATTTGTGATCTGCAATATGATCGTACAAAGACTTGAATGGTTCCCTATGGATGCTGGGATGATATTTGTTTCTATAGGAAAGCTCTACTGTGGCCAAATGTTGATCCCATCTACCATGGAAATCAAAATACAAGACAGAAACATATTTCCTGAATGGCCTACTCAGACTGCCTATCTGTCCGTGGGTGAAAAAGCATACTCAAAGTTTCCTTTGTGCCCATCTCACACTACACGGTCCTCCATACCCATGAAGTAAGTTTTGTAACCCTTCCTGATATATTAGAAGTTATCGTCCTATGAAGATGAAGAATCTTCCTAACATACAAGAGAACAAATCTCTCGGCACCCTAAGAAGATGAAGTTAGTAGAAAGTGAGAAGATTTGGTCAATCGATCCAAGATGACCCAAATACAATTGTGACCCCTAAAAATACGAGAGAGTCCAGAAAAAAAATCCATAGTAATCCTCTCCCACTCTCACTAATGAATATGGAGCCACCACAACATACCACATAGTCTGCGATGCTTGAACTTCTCCTGATGGCAGTTCAAGCATCAGGGAAACAAATCCCTAATGGAACCATATGAACACTACAATAGAAATTTTCATCATATGAATATTTATCAAGGACAAACATCAACCTCAACCATTATCAAAATCAAGGACACAAGCTCGCGATATGTCTTGAGGTGTCAAAGTAATCCATTCGGGATGGCTATCAGTCTGAAAGTGGAAAATTAGTATTGTACTGTCCTCAGCCTATCAAGAAGTGAATCAGGTGTCGCTGTCTAAAATAATAGGAACTAGGATCTTACACGAAAAAAGAAAATCTCATACATGAAAGTAGCAAGACCCTCTATACATCTTCTATGACCAGGGACATGGAGTACCTGGTACAATCGGCCTTACGAATAACGGTCTGAATCATATCATCAACTCTAAAAATGGAAGGTTAAATGCCCACCCATAACGTATCATCAAAAACTAGTGAAAACCTATAAGAGAGATTCCAAGACTATGACATCCTCGGGTATGATCGACTAGAAGAATCACGAAAAGGCAACTGATACCAACAGACTAACAGATAGTACCAGGTACCATATATGGAAGGTGAACTTTCCTGTAAAGCAAACCTTGCTATCTTCCTGAAAACTAAAATCAGACTGACATCATCAAAATCAACAAACCAACCTAAAATCGATAAGAAACCAATAGAGAGAAAACATCTAAAAATCAAAGGAAATGATCATCCCAAGGTACTCTATCATTGTACTCACATGCTAATAATAACCTCAAATCATGACTGTAAGCTCCGTTGTCATTGCCTGATATCAAAATGTTGTAGCAAACCAAGCCATTGCGCTATCTAAAAGCCATTTACCTAAAACCACTGATCATCACAATCTAAGAGAAAGGATGAACTCTAACTACACGTAACTTTCTAAATTTAAGTGCCAATAACTCAGAGCCTGAGAGTTTCCCAACTTTCATACAAAGAACACAATTATAAAACTAAATCTTAACCCAGTATAAATCAATCACTAGTGCAAACATAAAAATTACAGCAAAAAACCAAACCAGTATCCACTCACGAGGATCAAGCATGCACAGTTGCATCAACGAACTAAGACTGGAAATGAAATATATAACTGGGCATACAAAATCCTCTGGGATACCACAACTATTATCCAATATTAAGGAATCACTATCGTCCACTAGAATAGTTAAATGCCTGCTTGTACAATGACTAACCCTAGGAAACACGACTCAGGGAACCCAAGAGATAATAGTCAACCCTACTTAAACCAGAAATGGGTGAAGGATAAAGGTAACTCCCTGTGAACCAATCAATAATCGAGGAGAAATGAACATCAAGAACGAGTCATTTACTCATAAAAACTACCCATTGTGGTTCTCAATAACAACCAATAACAGTTACGAATAGCGGGGGTCACAACCTAGATCTACCGAATAGCTCACGATTGGGCAAGATCACCATAGGGTAACAGGGCATCTTCCCACAAGAAGGAACAACCACAAACCTAAAATTCTAATAAGCTCCTCAAAGGGACTAACTTCCTGACCTAAATATAAGACCGCTCTCAATCAAAAAGGGCCTAAGGACCCCTATCAACCTATCAAGGTACACCGATCACGACTAAGGTATAATCACAATATAACAATATCGTATCTAAGGAGAACAGTAAAACTTTCTTATGTACAAAAAAATCACACAGGAAAACTATCAACGAAAGGACCAACTTTGTTATGTCACAACATTTACAGGCTAAACTAGACAAACAACTCAAATCCCTCACTAGGATCTACCACTAAAATTTCCCTCCTCATATAAAGGAAACAAAAAGGCTCTACAAATAATATTCACTACTCAGGGTAGGACAAGGTATGGGTACTCAAATCTTATTTGGGATATAGTAAGGCCCTTTTGAATAAGGGAACCCAGCCCCTAAACCAAGGGAAACATCCTAACAAGGAATCACAGGCACCTCACTAGGCTAAAAGACAAGACCCAACTCACCAATAAGAGTTACCAACCAGGTGACATCGAAGGCCCATATGAAATAGGGCCACAACCATCAAAGGAATAATAGCAAGGCCTAGACCCAGTCTATGACAATATCTACAAGGGCAAGGTCACTCAATAACCAGCTAAACTAATAGTAAATACCATAAGTACACAAAAATTGCCTACAGGAGACATAAAGGAACAACCAAGCCGACTAGAAAGCAAACCCGATCAGCATCCCATGCTACTAGTGGGTACAACCAGGTAATCAAGTAACCTAACAAGTACTTCCCCTATAGGTCCTGAAGAGTACAAGTCAACACATAAGGATGCAATGTAAAAAGGTGCTGAAAAGTAAATCATGCATGTACGCACCCTTCCTAGTTCACAGTCTTGCAGTTAAGGGACATACATAATCTTCCCCATATACTTACTCCACCTACCCCAATATACCCTTACCGTCCATGCAACATACCCCAGGCATAGTGACCCAGGTCGGAGGTCCGTGGAGGAATTCAATCCCACGTACAATCCTCGTAACAAACCCACTAGTGGTATAGTCATTCGAGGAAAAATTCAAAGCCTCGGGCTCAACCCGAATATCATATCTTAGTGGAACTTAATCAGCCAAATAGGAAAATCAAAACAGCAGTAAAGTCCAACTGTTTCCATGTATGAAACACCTACAAATTAGAATGCCAGTGAGAAAATAGATTAGGTAGATTGAGAAAATAGCTCCATAATGCTACTGCAGTCGTAGATACTTATAATGTATAAGATATCAGCTTAAATTGCTCCATAATGCTACTGCAGTTGTGGATACTTATAATGTATAAGATATCAGCTTTTGGTTATTATTCTATCAAAATATTGTTATCTTTTAACCTATTAATACATGCTCACAACATAGAATCCATCAATAGGCTAATTCAAGGCTGCTAACTGGAATCCATAGAATGTCTCCCAATCCCTAGTCATAAGGTACCTCCTCTCCTAGCACAACTATGGTTCTGATCCACAAGTAATCGCACCAAAGATGCCACAACTACCCATAGGGAACCAGTTAAAGCTCAGTACACACCCATACAGGGGAAATAGCTATCAAATCTCAGTACCACATAACTCACTCCCATGATTTCAGTAGGCTAAGGCAAATGTCCACACATAGGGTTGCCAACTACCTTGATAATATGTATCCGTCTAGGCATAATGTCATCATACAAGGCTTTTATCTATCCAGGAAAGTCGTAACAGACTATCGATGGAAAAGTGGACAAATATGCCTAAATCACACACAACACCTCAGGTAAAATACATAATAATCAGCCTACTTAGATTGGCTCTAAAGCCACCAGCCTATATCAGGATAGCTACTAAGCTATAACCACTAGTATAAGCACTTTGCAACCAGTCCATGTTCCGGAGTCAGCTCATGAATTTTTCTCAAAAGTGATACTTCTCCCCAACCATACTAAGTTCTAGAGTCAGCATGGGACAGGCGAGTAGGAAAATATATTCCCAGGGGTAAGTAACCAAGCTACAAGCTATCTAAGTAGGCCATAGGCTGGAAGAATAGACATAGAATGGTGCCTACTAGTACCCTATTCCTAAGAAGTCACTTTACCATACATATACTACACTAATACCCAGTCCAAAGAAAGTACACCATAGACTACCTGATTTTGGTGATATCCTCAAGAAGTGTGCCCAAATATCCAAAGAATTATGTACGAAGTTCAAAATCATGTGAGGTTAGTAAAAGCATAACCCACATGTCAGGACGAGTAAAAAAAGACCTATATTGCTATATAAATAGCAGGGTCAAAATCCAAACTAAAAGAGGATCCGCAAAACCCTAATAGCTCGAATAAAGGAACCATTTATACCAACACGTAGAGCATAGCTCATATGTCATGTGGTAAAAAATAGGGCTCAAAATAACGGTAGTAATTAAATATATAAGCCTTAGAAACCTTATATAACATGCATAGCTTAATACAATAGTGACAAAGAATTACTCAGTAGAAATGAGCGTAGAACCACCATTATGATTCCACGGAGTAGAACTCTAATTAAACCACTGGTTATTACTTAGTATTACCTAGGATTCCAATAAAATTGTTGAACACTCATCAAAAAAGGAGAAAGAACTATATATAGGCCTGCCAGGTAGCCTAAGCGATAGCAATCCACTGCCATGCAATAATGATGCACAAAGGTCCTAGTCTATGAGGTCGCAGCCAAGGTCACACGAACGCGACCCTTTGGCACCTAGAATGGAGTTGGAGTCCAATTTTGACAAAAAATATAAGACATCCTTACGTAATATATATAACAGACTTGGTGTATTATTTAAGATGAGAAAATCCCAAAGTAATAATATTTAAAGAAATTTAAACTATAAAACTTCTAGGAACCAACCTACCAATGTCAGCAAGTCACAATGAATTAGGGTAGTTACAAGAACGCTCTAAACGAAAAGAAATTATGAGAATCATAGAAATGGCCCCAAGGTCCATTATAGCTTATGACACTATTACTCTTCTATTTTTTTCATGGCCAAAAAATCTGGCGTGATGGCACCTACCTACCCAAACCTGATAGGCCAGCCAATTAACAACAATTAACGAAAAACAAAAATAAGGTGCATACAACACCTAAGATGCGAAAAGTCATAAATAAATAAATATATATATTGCAATATAGAATTCTTTACAAAGAAGTTCAGGTGACCAAAATAGAGTCTTTATAAAGTAAAGACACTAGAAACAAAGATATATGAGAATTCTTCAGCAACTGATGAAGAAACAGTTAGCTAACTCTAAGTCCTCAATATTCTCCTGAACTGATGGAAGATAGAGAGAGAAGCTAATTCCAGGCTCAAAACCTGCACAAAAGTGCAAAAAAACAATGAGTGATTACCAAACAACGGTACTTAGTAACATCCTCGAATGGTCTAACTATAAAGAGAAAATGAAGCCCCTTACACCTAATTGATCCTCCAAAAACTAAAACCTTTAATAATTTATATACTAATACAGCTGCCCAGTCAATATTTAACAATACCGGTACTACACGGAATCTCCAATCACTTTCTATTTATCAGCTATAGTTACAAGTCTTCAATGGTTATCAAGTGATTGCAGTTTGCCATCAATTATGAATAATATAAATTTATCAACAAGTCTCAATATAATCAAGTTACAGAATAATCAAGTCATCAACAAGTCTCAATATAATCAAGTTACGAATAATCAAGGTATCAATAAGTCTTAATATAATCAAGTTATAAATAACAAAGTTGTGAACAAGTAACTGTACAAAATTATCGATTGTGTGAGAAATTTACCACACTTGCAAAGACAATATCAATAGTGTGAACAAGTTACCACACTTGTAACATCAATGACAATAGTATGAACAAGCTAGCACACTTGTAATAATATATCAATAGTGGGATCCAGTTACCACACTTATAATGAAATATTAAGAGTGTGAGCAAATTACCACACTTGTAAGGATATAACAATAGTATGAAAAAGTTATTACACTTGAAATAATAAGATAAATGGTGTAAACAAGTTACCACACTCAGATCAAGAACCCCAACAAGTATGATTTAACTAGGATAAAATAAATAATGCTAAAAATAATTATCATAGATAATGAAATAATAATCTATTAATCCCTACAATTCAAGCCTAATCAATGTATGGACTTCATATCTAACCCCGCAAGTGATCAATTTTAATTCCTAATCTAATAATATTGGTCTCTCATGTGTAACCATTATTAAGTGTATCCTTTTTATCTCAATTTAGCCTTAAGGGCATCATAATTTTCGACATGTAAGGGTATCAATAATTTATCAAGGGCAATTTCAGCAAGTACATAATTAAACCCCAATTCAAACTACCATTTCAAAGTACATTAGACAAATCAAGCAACTTATATCCAAAACAATTAGATGTTTTATTTTATCAAGAATTACCATTATTTCAAGTTAAGTCATTTTAGACCCAACTTGTTTGATAATATAAACTCTGAAGTACCTCATTTCTCTCAAATTATAATCAACTAACAATCAATCATTAATACTTTATAAAAAGACCAAATAAGCCTCAACTTGCCTTAGAAGTGAAGAAAGATATTTCAATAGTGTGCCTTTCCCTTCCTTAGATCTTCTAAATGAACGCAATCTATTTAATAACATAACATACACCAGAAATGAAAATCAATACCCATAAACCCATATTATGGAGTTTTACTCAAAAACTAGCCCGCACCCATGGGGTCAAAACCAAAATTTTGTTGCAAAAATATGTTACCCGATACTTGGGGAATCTAGATATCAAGTTTGGTTGAAAATATAACTCAATTCATTGATCAAATCATTATAATTGTTTTTTTTTTTTGAGTTCATGGGATAATTTTCTCATTTTTTTCGTTGAAAATCATGATTTCCAAGTTAAATTCAAGTTTAACTACAAGAATTAGTGTTAGAATTCATTATCCAGTAACTTAGACTTGAAATCCCTCTTTGATATTGCCAAAATGTGAGAAAATCACCTTTGATATGTGAAAATATAAAGACTTTGGGTGAAAGTTGGAAAATCCCATATATATACAAGCAGTGACCGATTTATCGGACCAAATGGTTGATTTATCATCCATGACTGATTTATCAAATAAAATGACCAATAAATCAGTCAATGACAACAGCACTCAAACAACAAAAATTAACCATATTGAAATGCTCTAAATAGACTCTCTAGGTTCGTTTGGAACTCCGTTTACACACAAATCATATATGCAACCATATTAAATTAATGTTTCAGACTCAATGAAATCATCAAAACATGAATCCGGTGTCTCATTGACTTTATACCCAGTAAGGGCCTAAAAACTAATCTTTCACCGAAAATGTCAAAATGCTCTTGGGGGCCTTGAAA
>JBDJHY010360394.1:0-18585 GCA_039654485.1 Withania somnifera | reverse complement strand
TGTCTTTTTAAAGTTGTATTTTATAGTTACTAACTTGGTATCATTTTCTTTCTAAAGTTGTTGGCTTGCCATCAATTGTGAACCGCAAATTGACTCTTAATTATTTTTCGATAGATTGATACAGTGGTACTTTATCAAATTAAATTTTCTACTAACAAGAAAAAGAAAATATTTTTGTAATAATGCTCTGAATTTGCTTCTACATGTTATTTGCGTAGATTTTTATGGATAAAGGTAGCATATATATAAATATAAAAAAATAAACAAAAATTATAAAATCATTTTCTTAAAAACCAAGCTATTAAGGATCGAAAATCAATTAACCGTGTGAGGCCAATTATTAATAACGGAAGAGCAAAAGAGTGAGGCCAATTAATAAAGAACCTTTTCAATTTTCTTTGTAGAAGAACACATAAAGTGAAAGATATGACAAACAATCCAAAAATACTAGAAAGCACACAAATAGAATATTTTGCTTAAGAGATGCACCACATCACTACATTGAAATTTATTTACGCTTCAAAGAGACAAATAATTGGCATGATTTTTTGTAATTTGTTTTCATCCATGCTGAAATTTCATCACTTTTGAGAATAGTTCTTGTAAAAACTTCTTCTGCTATTTCACTTCCAAAATGATGGATGAAAACTCCTTCTAAAACAGACCTTAGGTTTATCATTAAAGTCTTTGCATCAGCCTCATCCACAAGCCTTGATTTGGGATATGAAAACTCTATTCTCTCTATGCTGAAACAACCATTTTTCTCCACTACTTTAGTCATGTCTTCAGGAGAGGGAAAATAAACTGGCAAATTGAATGAGTTAACTAAGAATTCATCTAATTTTCCCTGTGGAAAAAATGAAAAAATTTTCAATTATTATCACAAATGTATGGCTAAAACTAACTACTCCTTTTGTTTCATTTTCATGTAGTTTATCTGATTTTGATTTGGTACGAAGTCGAAGAAAATGGAAAGATTATAATTTAACTAGTCATGTGGTCTAAGATAAGTGAAAAGCTGAAACTAAAGAGTTGCGTTCTTTTCTAAACGAACTTAAAAGGACAAACAAGGAGTAGTAAGTTACTATTTAATTACTTACCTCGTTTACCAAATCCATAAGACTAGAACCAAAAAAATTCACGAGACGATCACTTGATTGTGGTGAAATTAGCACCATCATTCCACCAGGAACAATTTCCTCAGCTCTAGCATTGAAGAACACTTCCATGTCCTTTTCAAATTGAGCAACATAAGCATTCATTACTTCAATATTTGATGCACCTGTATAATGAATCAATCCCTTATTCCATGCTGGGGATTTCTCATCTAATAACTCTTCTGGAATCTTAGATAACCAATGTATAGCACTAGAACAATGAGCAAAATGTATCCACCGTGATGGAAATAATCTACCATGGAATGATCCTGGAACTCCGAATGCATAGTAGGATCGATGGATGGGTAGTGATCGAAACAGGGTGTTGAAATCATTGGTGACATGATCATTGAAGAATACTTGAAATTCAGGAATATTATTAGTGGAATTTGTGACTTGAAAAAACTTGTCCTTCAGAGCTTCTACAACATGTTGCATTGCAACGAAAGTGTTTGGTCCAATTGAACATCCCAACTCCGTAATATGAAATGTGTTTGAAGAAGATGACATGATTTTGATGTCAAGATTTCGAATAATTGCATCTCTCACCATCTCCTTTGCACTATCTAACACTTCTTTCTGCATGCAGCAATTATAAGAGTAAAGTCAGCATAACATTACTAATATACTCTACTCAACATTCATTTTATACGCTCTATCAGACGATCAGTACCTGCAAAAAAGAGTTCTTGGAGTAGCTGTAAGGACCATTACCAGTATTCATAGGGAAAGATGTCATTTTGGATAATGCTAAAATGCTTCTTCTTTCACCTTATTGCTGAGTGTATTCTTAATTCACACCTTAAAAGAAGAAGAAGTTTTTAATCGACATGTTTTATTTTACTACTATTGTTGATGTGTGGGATTTCAGATTTTGAAATTTATAGATTAAGATTCTAATGTTTTAGATTATATTATTATTATTTGCATATTATAAACTATTAGTAAAATGCACTAAATTCTTATGCTTTTGTTTTTGTGAGGGTGGTGGTGGTAGGCGGGGATGTGATAACAAACTATACTAATATTAGATCTAAATTGAGGACCATCCAGCTATTGTAATATGGACTATTCATGATAGGAAGCGTACGGTCACAAATAAGATAAAAATATATTTTAGTATATTTGATATATTTTAATTTAAAAATATAAGATTACACAAATCTTTTGTGCTTTCTTAAATTTTGTGTTAAAATAAATAAATTGATACGGAGGAAATATCTTTGATTAAATCTCTTGGCCAACTCCATTACGTTATTCTAGAATTTATATCTTATTTTATGTGTGATATAGTATAAAACGAGAATATTGAACAACGGAAATTACTGACAATACATATATTAAAGATAATCAAAGTAAAATATATAATAATAATAATAATAAAACCGAAAGCATAAGTTAAAACTAGCATAATAATAATAGTACTGATAAGAAAGTCGATAGATGCTTCAGACTAAAATCCTGCTCTACCATGATGAAGAGAGAAAACTCTCTCACTATTTACTCTATACCTTCAACCTCGATGCAATATATCCCATCTTGTGTCTTGTCTCGATTGGCCAAGGAGAATAATCTCATACCACTTCTCATCAACATTGACTTAATGGTGATCATAGAAATGATTCAAAAAGACCACCCCAGATACACTAATTTAATTTTTGAGGGGGCTATTGGCACAGAAACACCCTAATTCTACATCGCTTTAGGGAAGCAAATCAATTTGCGGATGTTTTGCCAAAAGAAGGAGCACCAAGTGAAGATAAAAATAGCTTGAAGACGTGGATAGTTCCATCTTTGTTTGTGTTTGGACACTGGAAAGCAGACAAGAGCGAAACTACTATTACTAGGTCAAAGAGACCAATCTGATAACATTAACGAAATAATACAAATACCATTGATTGAAAAAAGAAAATAGAAAGAAGAGAGGGATACAAAAAAATGGAGGCTAATAGTAGAATAGGAAGCCTTAAACCCTAAAACAATACAAAGAGCATTTATATAGGCTAGACTAAACTAAATAAGGAAAAGTTAATTAAGGAAAAGACTATACTAAGACATAATAACCATATATAGGATAGACTAAACTAACTAAGGAAAAACTAAATAAAAAAAAAGACTATACTAAGGCATAATAACTATTTTAACAGTGATTGACTCAATTTTGTGACCAGACTTCCGATATCGTTCCTCGTTGCTACAGACTTCTCATCTCAACTCTATCTCTCATCACGTTTTTACATATCTTATCTTTCTTATTTTTCACCATTCTCGCCAAATTCTTTTACAAAAGAAAATGTATACTTTAGCTACTACTTGGAATACCACTTTGGCTGCTGCAACTGCTTGCTGTTACCACTAACTACTATCTGCTACTTCTCCTTTCTGTTTTACTCATTTCTGGCTTTGGTTTATACTTGCTGCTACTACTTGTTGTTCATTCTGGTTAGTATTCTATCGAATCATTTTACTTATTATTTATTCACTTGAAGCATCGAGGTATGTTTCATATTCATACGTATTCTGTTTTCAAAATTCGTGCCTTTAGTGACAATGTGCTCCTACTATTGTAGACAACATGTTCATAGGGTCTGTCATGCTTGTTTTGTTGTTTTGACTGTTGGTGTTGGGTTCAAGTTGCTTGTCTGTGAAACTTTCGGAATACTATGTTTCCTATGAATTTAAACAGGTTTCGATAAAAAGGTTCTTGGCCGGAGTTGAGAAGAGTTGCTGGGATTGGGGGGGGGGGGGGTCGGAGAAATCTTTTATATATTGTTCTATTTTAGGTCGCTTGTAATCTCTGTACAAACTTCTTATGTAACAATAAAAAGTTGGGGTTTACGGGGAAGGAACTTATGTGCTGTTTGAATTCGATAGGCAAACATCTAGATCATTTCCTCAATAATAATATTATCAAGATTGTGATAAAATTGGAATCCCGTAGAAATAATGACTATAGGATTTAATATTTATTTGTTAGAGACCCTGTCCCTGAGTCATTACATTAATTTTTAGCGAGAGGACTTATCATCGTCTCACATTGGCTTCATTTAACTTTCGAATTTGTCAACTCACTTTCTCATTTAGTCATGTCTATAAACTCTACAGTATTTGCATGTTTTTAACTCGTCTATTTTCTAGAAATCATGACTATAGGATATTGATATTTCAGCATGTTAATTACTTGTTCACTGCCTAGAAATCCTATTCTTAGGACGTTATGATTTGGCATATTTAAATTATAGCTTAGAATTCATGTTCCTATAATTTTAATTATTTTAATATGTCCCTACTGTTAAAATAGTTATTATGCTTTGTGTGGGTATTGTAGTCTTTTTCTTATTTAGTTTAGTCTAGCCTATATAAGTTATTATGCTTTGTGAGGGTTGTGCAGTTTTTTTCTTATTTAGTTTAGTCTAACCTATATAAATGTTCTTTGTATTGTTTTAAGGTTTAAGGCTTCCCATTCTACTCTTGACTTCCATTATTTTGTATCCTTCTCTTCTTTCTATTTCTCTTTTCAATTAATAGTATTTGCATTCTTTTATTAATGTTATCACTTACTTCATCATTTAAAAAATATCATGTTAACAGGGGTATCTAATTTTTATTTTTATCATCTAGAAATTTATGTTCCGGAACTTTTTTTAATTCTTAACATGCTAAATACTTAGATACCATGTCAGCAGGTTGATCAGTAATTTCATCACTTAGATACCATGTCAGCAGACCCCCTCCCCCCAACCTTGAATAGTTTCTGCATTAAATAACCTGTCCATAGGGTCATAAATGAAATCCTGCGTGTTTACTACTAATCCTATCTCTGCAATTTTGTTATATCATTGCTGCATTAAAAAGCCAGTTTTTACACTCTCCACTGCTTACCAATGACATACGACGCACCATGTCTAAATTATTTTAAAAGAGAACTTCCTGTGTTAACTAATTTTTTTTTATAAATTAGAAAGCATGCCTTGGTTGCGGCGTAGGGTACTTAGTCGGAAAACATGTAAGCCCTTTCTAGATTATATGACAGAATGTGAAAATTAGGTGCAATTGTCATCCGACCTCGATAATAATTTGTTGTTTCTGATTCCCTAGGATAAAAATTCAATAAGTTCATACATTAAAATCGTTTTCTTTTAATGTTGTCTTCTTTCACTTCGTTTTGGGGTAATAAAACTGGATTATATTTTGTTTATATCTTTGTATTTTTTATTATCATTTCTTTACAAGTCTTTTCTTTATTTTCTAATCACTTAAATTTATTTTAACTAATTGATTAATAAAAATTGTGTTTCTTTATATCTATCATATAGTCAATTCTAGAATAATAAATTAGCGGACTTTTATTTGCTCACATAATATTTTTCTATATAATAAAAAATTCACCCGGCACGTACAGTTGTGGACCTCGAAAGGTCTTTAACACCTTTTTTTCGAGGTAATTTGAACTCTTATCTGATTTCGTAGATTTAAAAACTCTTCTCTCTTCTTTCTCCCTCATCCCGAAAGAGTCGTCATGTTGAATCTGATTATTCTTTAAAAGAGGAAAATGGGGAGCGACAGTACTTGTGGAGTAAAAGTTTTTGAAAGAGCTGCTAGGATGGAGGAGGCAAAATTAGGAAAAGAAATTTTTAGTTTCCGGAAAGAATTAATCTTTCACGGAAAGAAATGATAGAAGGGACTATTTTTGGAGAACTTTTTTTTTTACTGATAAAGAAAAGTTTTTTTATGAATCGAAAATAAAAAATGATACATTGAGGTGGAGTAAAAATTAATAGGAGAAATTTGATTTGGCAGGAGTTATTTTAAAAAAATAAATAAACATTGAGATAAGGAGAGTAAAAAATATTTGTTGAGCAATTTTGGGGAGGAAATACATTCTTTCATTTAAAGAAAAAATATTAGAGAATATCTTAAGAATAAGTAAAACTAGAGCAAGTTCAAAATTTGACATTTAAATTTATATGGGTGTAGATAAAGATCTGCTAAAATATATAGAACCGGTAACTACTAAATAAATAAAAATATAAATAAATAAATAAATTAACAACTGTATTTTGTTAAAAAGACAATTCACAAGTATTAATAACAACTCTAAAAGTATTTTGTCAAATATTCATATTGTAAAATATAAAAATACAAAAGGATAAAAAGACCATTTGCAACAACAACAAGGATTGCTTCGCTTCATCTCTTTCTTTTGAACCATAAATTTTGGTAAGAGATAGAAACTCTCGGATCTCGTCAATTTTTTTTTATGTCGCTTCATTTTGAATATTTTAAGACTGGAATTGTATTTATGGCTCATAGAAATTTATACTAAGTGACATCGGGAAAAAAACTTTAATTTATTTTTTGCATTTCTCATTAATTTTTATGAAATGACCTAGTTCGACTAAACCTCATTTTACGTGTTACTTCCGCATTCTTATACTTTGTATTATATCTTGTATTTTTATGGTTAGCTACCTATCGATGGATCGGTCATGTGTCATCAGTTTCCCAATTTTCGGGTCATGACATAATTTTTGATCATCTGATTTATGTATATATCTTTGTATTGTGTAGTCTATTCCTATGTGGGTTGTTATTTGTCAATAAATGAATTAATTAAGTACAATAATTTTTTTAAATCTTACATTACAAAAAATGAGAAACATTTCAGATTTTTGTAAAATATGACCAATAAAAGGTTATTTTTATTAAGTATCCCAAATAAACCTGTTCCTTTTATTTTCTTTAAATTATATAGTAATATACTTTATTATAAAATATGTATATATTTATATATAAAATATCGACATGTATAAGTATGTATAAAAAGAAGAGAATTGCCGAAAATATAAAAATTATGTTGTATATATAATAATATACAATATAGAATACAAATGTATACAACAAAAAGAAAATTCTTTACTCTTATGGTCAAATTCAGGTTGGGCTATAAAAATGCAAAGTAAATTTTAGGTCATTATTTTGCAATATATATTTACTATTGGTCATTTTTATGAAATTATCCGAAATAAATTTCACCTTCAAAATTCAAGACAAAATTTGATATGCTATTCCAACTATGCCCTTGTCATGTTCAATTTTTAAGAGATATTTATTAAATGAGTAGTTTACTGAACTACACATTGTATTTTTTTAATGAATAATATTTTTGCTTAAGTGACTTATTTTGGACGAAGAAAATAGCAATTAATGAGATATGTAAGAGAGATAAAGGGAAAATTAGATAAAACAATAGTCAGTCAGTAATATTTAAGGCTATTAGGAGGTGTATTGCCAAAACATCAGAAGGCATATGATAATTATGGATTTGAAGCAAAAGTTTATATTATATATTATATAGACCAGAAGTAAATTAAACAATAGGAGGTTTCTTATTTTCCCAATCTCCATCTATTTTCACCTTCACTTCCACAAACCAATCCATTCAGAGTTATCATATTTATTCTAGCATTTTCAATTCCCGCACTAGTACAAGTGCCTACAAAGAAATACACTTTAAGAAACTCTATTATACAAGGTCAAACGTCATATAATTCTACATATACGAAAAATCAATTTGCCAAAATCAGTTGTGTTGTAACCTATAAGTTGGAACAGCCATCAAGTGAATGGCTTTGCCAATCACTATACCAAATTGCTCAGTCATGTCCAAATCCTTAGGCTGCATGTCATTTGGGAGCTTCCAGTCAAAGCAATGAACCAACTGTGCCACCACGAGACGAACAATAATTAATGCCAATTGCATCCCGGGGCAACTCCTTCTCCCGGAGCCAAATGGTAAAAATTGAAAATCACGTCCACGAACGTCTACGTTACTCTCAAGAAACCTCTCTGGCAAAAACTTGTCAGCTTCAGGCCAAAAATTAGGATCCCTATGAACTGTGTATGCATTGACAATGACTTGTGATCCCTTCTTTATCAAGAAATCATCTACCATACAATCTTCCATGGCTTCATGAAGTAGTAATGGGGCTGCAGCATGTAGCCTAAATGACTCTTTGAATACTAAGTATTTCAAGTTTTCCAAGTCTGATTCTTCCACCATTCTGTTTAGGCCTACGACTTCTTCCAACTCTTTCTGGAGTTTCTTCATTATATCAGGATTCTTAAGAAGCTCTGAGAGCATCCATTCAATTGAACTTGATGTTGTATCTATTGATGCCACAAGCATGTCCTGAATTACAAAAAAGTTATTAGTAGCATTAAGCTTGTTATCTTTATATGTACGAAGCTTGGCAAAACACTAGACCAGGGATAATATAAAGTATCCATGTAGCCGACTACAATTGAATTTTGAAGTGATGTGTTTTTGATTGATAGGTTGATTGTTAATAAAGGGATTTAAGTAGACTTAAATAAGGCAAGGTGTAATACTATTCTCAACATGTTTTGACTTAAAAGTTTAAGAAAATAATTATTTTTTAAAAATATTATGATCTTAATAAAATTATGTCAAACATACTAAAATATTCTTTGATCTTGTGGTATTAGTGATGCCACGTGGAAAGTTATAATTAAAGTTTATCAAAAAAAAATTATGTTTATCAAAAAAAAAAAATTATGTTTGAAATGAATGAGAGTATTTCACATTCTTTCGTTTTAGTCACTATGAAAAAGAGTGGCATATTTCCGTATGTAGTAGTAAATTAACTTCCAATTTCTTATTTTTAACCTTAATAAGATGTATAATTTATAGCTATAGAAAATTATATGATTTGTTTTAAACATAAGTGTCAAAAAAATTTCTGTTTCCCTTTAACTCAATTTCTAATTCAAGATTCGAAACGAACATACCAACAGAATAGCTTTCACATGGTGACGATCAAACTGAAACTCTGCTTCTCTAGATTGCATAATGGCCATCATGGTGTCTACAAAGTCCTTATTTTTCTTCTGGTCCATAGCATGGAGATGTTCATTGATAATCTTCTCTACAAATTCATCAAACACCTTAGCAGTGTCCTTCATGCGACGTGTGAGTCCTTGGAGGTCAATTACACCAAGAACAGGAAAATAATCTCCAAGATTTGGTGTTGCAGCAAGATGAGTAACCTCTTGAACTAAAGATTTAAAGCCCCTTTTGTCCAAATCCTCATCCATGAACTTTCTACCAAAAACCATCAAGCAACTCAAGTTGGCACTCAACGATGAAACTTGAGCACTAAGATCAACAGCAACACGACCATGACCATGACGAGCTACTTCTTTGATCGATCTGATCATAATGGCGAGTTCCTCACTCCTCATGGATTGAAACAAGTTAATCTTCGTGTTGCTAAGCAAGTGAACTGTGCACAATTTTCTCATGTTACGCCAATATGTGCCATACTTAGAGAAAATCAAATTTCTCTGGCCATAGGAGATGTATTGAGCCGTCTCGTTCTGAGGCCTACTAGCAAAAATATGATCATATGTTTTGAGGATTTTTTCAGCTGATTCAGGGGAAGATATAACATAAGTTGGTACTAGTCCTAATTTTAGGTACACAATAGGACCCATGTTTTATGGACAATTTGTGGAAATCTTGAGTTGGATTTTCACCTAAAAGATGGAGATGTCCTATTATTGGAATCCCTTTTGGACCAGGAGGAAGTTTTTTCTTGTTCTTGGTAGTTAATAAATGATTGAAGATGAATAAAACAAGAAGAGCCAAAATAACTGTTGCCCACATAAAAGCCATGGCCAATAGGACAAATAATGGACAATATTTGCTCCTATGTTGTATGATTTGTGGGATAAGACAATTGTAGAACTAAGCAGTAGCGAGCACATATTTGTATAGGAAACCAAATCATGTGAACGGCCGCCATCGTTAGCTTAGAAAAATAAAAAATAAATAAAGAGGGGAAAAGTCTTTATATTTTAGTAGTTTATACGTAGGTGAACAGTAACATAATCGTGTCAGACATTATTGTTATTATTTTGAGTAGTTAATCAGGCACAAGAAAATGCAAAAATAAAGTAACTGATCTTTTATGTAAATAAATATTCTTCAGCAACTTTCTTTTTTTTAATAAAAACATGAATTAGTGACTAATAAATTTATAGCTAAATAATAAAACTTATCGCTAACTTTATTAGTGACGAATTAGCTCCGGGTTATAACAGAAATAAATTGTTTACTATGAGTTTTATATAAAAAATATTATAATTACAATAATTAATAATTTAAGATATTTATTGCATATTATTAAAAATATAATATGTATCATAATAATTAAAATTTAAAATATATTCAACTGTAATTTATTTACTAGATAAAGAGAGTAACAACTTAAAATATTTAAAGATATATAAAAAATTTGATTGACTTTCAAAATTTTATTCAGTGCCACATAAATTGGATAAAGGAAATAACATATATTATTTGAAAAACGCCTAAAAATTATTATAAATCACAATAACTAAACTTTATTTATATAAATATAAAAGAATTGGTTGGCTCTCGAATTTTATCAATATCATATAAGTTGGGACATAGAAAATAACATATATTATTTTAAAATAACGTAAAAAAATTTATAGATCACTACAATTAATAAACTAAATTAGTAAAAAAAAATTCAAAAATTATTTAATTCATTAAATTCAATTTGTGTCACATAAATTAGATTAGATGAAGTAATATAATTGTTATATACTTAACCGTATTAAATAAATAATTTAACCAAGTAATTTTTCTTAAACTTTTGCATTTGAAAGGACATAGTATTTTCCTGAAAAGTCATTTAACCTAATTGAATATCGGTTAATATTACCCTTCTTCAAGACCTGGACGATAATATATATATATTTTAATTATTATTTGTTAAGAAATATTTTATTTTAACAGTATTATTAGTCACAACATAGCGCTTATGTTGGGGTTGGAGTCAAACCACAATGTATCAGTTGAGTAGGATAAAGGGGATTGTGGCAACGATTTTGAAAAATAATGGATATTATTGAAAAAAAATGTTTAATTCTCTCATTCGATTCTAAGCTTCTCATCTTCTTCTTATACCTCATGCCCTTTGAAGTTTGATATCTTCTTGTTGTCCATTACTCTAACATATCTCAATTTTTATTGCCATTATTATGTATTTTATTATTTTAATTTTAAGTTGTAATTTAAATTTAATAAATATAATATATAGTATTATTGTGTTGTGAAATTGGAATTGTTACATAGGTGATTTCACGATACTCTCACTGACGGCAACGACCCAGAGGATTGGATTCTTAGTGGTCGAGCAGTACTTTACCTACCTTGGTTTCTCTGAGCAGGATTGGCTCCCTTTTCCGACGTGAAGCTCTTACTTGGTTGTTTCACAACAAAAATTTTATGATTGGAGGCATTTCACGGAAAAATTGCTCATGCGATTTCCACAACGGACCTTCGTTGATTCAATGAGAATGGCAGATACTTGACGAGCTTGTATTGACTATACATTTTACACCGCACCAGTGTCTGCTCAAAGATATACAGGAGTTTCCCCTTCCACATTCAGCTTACAATCCCCAAATTTTATGAACCCAATGATTATTTGATTGAGGGATACAAGGACGCAACTTCTGTAGACAAAGTGTTTACTGCAATTCCCCAAACATATATGGAGCTTTCAAATCCACCGGGAGGTAAACTCTGATTCGGAAAATGGAAACTCAGAGGCAGCTAAGATGTTCGAGGAAATGCCCGATGGAGTTCTGGAGGACAATTTATCAATTACACCAGCCATCCCTAACGCTAATGGAACAAATTTAGACATTGTTGTTGGCAGCTCCCACGACAATAACGGTGCTCTCCAATCTCACAATGAGACCTTGCAATGCGAAGTGACTGTTGATACATTCGATAATACTATTGGTGTTTCTTCGAACTTTGTCCCCATTACTTCCTTAGAGGTTCCTGGTTACTGTCTGATAGTTAATCCACAACTGGATTCTAAACATGAGGATGAGGGAAATACCGAAAATGATGTAGCTCGGGCGGTTTGGAGTTTCTCCTTTACGGGGTAGAACTGGTTATCTGGTTGCTTTTGCTAACCAAGTGTCTTTTATGTTGTCTTACTTTGATTTTTGCTTACCCAAATGCAATTGGGTGGATACTGGACAACTGCACATTCTTCCGGGCTTCTTATTGTATGATTTATGCGCTTACAAGAATTTGAACGTTCTGGCTTTTACTCTTGGTGGTGTCATTTGGTTAGGTTCGATAATAGGGTCAAGAACGGGTTCTTTAAGGGCTTTGTCTCACTCTACATCTGTTGTGCAGAGTGACGAGGTAGCTAGTGGTGAATTGATTGGCAAGGTGTTGACATTGTTACCCTTACAGGGGAAGAAGCTTGTTGCAGTTCCATATATTGTTAAAAATATTTTGTAGAATGAGATTTTCATTACGACTAGTGAAATACATCATGTTAAAAGTACTTCTTAATGCTGCACATGGAACGCCTACTGGTGGATGCGATCAACTTAATTCGAGTAAACTTCCCTTTGATCGTGGTGCTAAATTCATTGCTATACCAGTTCGATTAATTGCAATAGATATTTGTGTATGGGATTCGAGAACAAGTCTCACGCTCATGCCTCTAATGGGTTACGCAGTTAACGTGGAGGCACTCCAGTTGCAGAGATATTTTGGCAAGTTTTGCCTAATTTCTTATTCGAACTCTTATGTCTAAAGTGTGGGATCCTGGATGGTCTTGGTGCGCAAAGCCCTACAACTTGCAATCGACAGTGCTTGATGAAAATAAGTTGCGACACCTGGATATGCATACTTTGGAGTGGTTTGTGCTCACAGTTATTGTGTCAGGAAGTTGTTGGACGTTACTACATTGCAATGTGTATTCTTGCACCTAATGCCAACAATCTGTATAGCAATGCTACTCACTTCCTCACGAGCACCTGGTTTCTTGGTGTCTATTTCATTTGTGGAGGTTCAAGAATTTGTTTATCATGTTCTCTAGTAACTGAAGGTTTCCGGTTACTAAGCATTCTGCTAATCCTACCACACTTCCATCGCTGCAAATCCCATGGCCTAGACACTAAGATCATAGTCATTCCTCATAAAGCACTCATGGCTAACTTCGTTTCTAGTTTTGCTTTTGGAGCTACCAAGCTTCCTAACTTTACATCTTCTCTGATTACTACCCAACTAATTTTCTCATTAGATTTAGGAGAGCAAAATTGAACTGCATATTCAATTCAAGTTGTCTTGTTCATCATTGGAGGGGGCATTTTCTTTATTGGAGCAAACACTGATATGCCAACAAGAAAGTCACCAAATGACAACATAATTGTCCCTTGGATTGCTTTATGGGCTGCTGGCAGCTACTCTTTATATATCCCTTGGTACACACTGATTTACTTCGTTTTGATAAGGATACAATCCACTATTCTAGTATTTTCAACTACCTTAAGAACCTGTTACATGGTGAATTTGGACAAAGCAATTGTTGTAATGCATTTTCTTCAGGAGTTGGATCAAACAATTAACAATGATCTTCCATTAGTGCTCTGGATTGATCGAAAGAAGCTGTGTTTCACTTTAAGAGAGTGATACTCTTTTATTGTTGTCATTGCTTTACTTGAACCTTGAGACAAGGTTCTTATTCAGGAAGGGAGTATTGTTGTGAACATGATAGCTCAGATGCTAGCAAGCTGTTGGTCCTGGGGCCAAACAACAAAGAGGCCCAAGAAGTAGACAGCCCAACAATAGATTTGACTGGGATTCAGACAAGCCTCCAAATATCTTAACCTACATTCTTTTACACTAGTGTCTGTTTGGATTGACTTATTTAAAGTGTTTTTATTAAATTAGCTTGTAATCACTCTCATAGTGTTTGAATAAGATAAAAAGAAAGTGTTTTTAAGTAGTTCATATAAATCCAAAATTATAAAAATAAGCCAGAAATTATAAATTAGGATATCCAAATTATGATTTTTGACTTATAAGTCAAAATCGATCCAAACAGGCTCCAATTATCCAGAGTTATGTCGCGAACCAAAATGGGGTACATCATGAACCCATCTACTTCACCGATAGATAAGTCAATCCTTAAATCACAATTCAATAATTTAAAGAAAATATTTAGAAAATGATAATATAAAGCAATATAAGTTAAAACTTAAGTTCTTCAATGAAACTCAATAAAATAAAATACGATAAAATAAAATACGAAAAATCTCCCAAAACCTGAAATCACTAATATAAGCCTATATGAGCATGTAAATAGAACTTTAACTAAATCTTTGCACAAGGACCAAAGACATAAAGTAAGGATAAGGAGGATTCAAAAAAGGTTGAAGTTAATCAGCAACTACCTCTGAATCTCAATGAATATGCCTCGAACAAACACAAATATTGATCGGAGGCATTAGGATCAGAATATGCAAAAAAGTATAGAAATAATAAGTGTAAGTATAAAAATAACACGTAATCAACGACATCTTCAGCTGGCCTGAATCCAAAGTGATGACGAGAATCTATCCTACCATATCATATGTCAATATCCAACAAATAAGTATGTCATTCAGATAAAGACATACCCGGACTCGCAACTATCTACATCAGCAAGTACAATAAATTAATCAGATCAATCAATTTCATCACAATTCAAAAAAAGTATCATATAACACCAACGACAAGCCAATATCCACTAACATATTAAATATAATGAAAACAAATGAATGATGCATGATTATTGTACATGTACACACTACTACTTAGTCAGGACCCATAGGGGCTCACGAAGCTCATGTACCTCTCCGAAAGTGACCTCGAGCTATTAGAAAATGACCTCAGATGCCATATCTAAAAAATTTCCTGAACTTTCTAGAAAAATCCTCGAACTCGCATCACCAATAGAGAACTCGATACCTTAATCTCATTACCGATAAAACGTTGATACCATCTCATAATTAGATCAAGATAATCACAATAAAATAAAATACTGAAAATAGCCTCCATATATAGCAAAACATAAGTAATTCTCAATCATAAGTCAATTTAGGCACAAAATAGACAACACCCAGTTATCTCAATAATATCACAATTAGAATTTGTCCTTAAAGGCATATTACTCAGTCAATAGGGATACAATCTTAAAATTTCATCACAAATAATCAATATAAACATTATAAGTCAAGAATTTTCTCGAACCAACCACGTCATTATTTTTAACCCTTCACAATACATCGATAACCGCATAAATGTTCGACATCTCACCTATATGGGATTCGTAGTTTTAATTACACTCCTCTCAATTAACTAACACATAAATATCTCAAAAAAGAGGGGGAAAATCTCAACTAGCCTATATGAGGCTTAATAATCAAATTTTGGTCTTTCCTTTTTGGATTGCGTCTGAAAGAGCCCAACTTGTCAAATATATATTCTAGATAATAAAATAAATTTGTAGACACCCATATTTCTATACGTATGATTCAGGCTCAAAAGTCAACCTAAAAACTCAAACCCTCTGTACGAAAAACATTATTTTTTAATTAAAAATTATGTTATCCGTAGTCTAAGAAACTCAACTATAAAATTTTATCAAAAAAGAATTTTCAAATGGCCTTCCAATATGGAGAAATCATTTCAAAATTGGTCCAAATATCTTCAATTTTTAATTTAAAATAATTAATTTAAGGTAAAATTATCAATAAAAAATAAAAATAATTTAGAAACTTACTGAATAAAGAAATCCTGAAAACCACATTATGTATCGTCAAAAAAGGAGTTCCTAAGCTCCAACAATTAAGTTATGGGGTCTTAGATAAGAAAAAAGGAAATTAAATCTTTCCAGGAATGATCTGTTATTTGCAAACACGATGAAGGCCTCGCGAGAGAGATGTAATCGCCCTGTCCACCCTTGCGAATGCGAAGGATAAATTTTTATTCGACCTGAACCCCACCTTTCGCGAACGTTGAGCCCGCTTTTTGAACATGAAGGACAATGTTTCACCAACATGGTGCCACTCTAATGAATGCAAATAAGGACTTTAGCTGCATCAGATATTAGTTGTGATAGTTGAGGTGAATAAATTTAAAAACATTAATTAGATCTTCGAGATTCATTCAAAACCTCGTGAGTATAAACCATATATGTTATTATACTAAAAATAATATTTAGACTCAATGGAATCATCAAACACCGATCAGAAATTGTCTTGATCAAATATTTATCAGAGTCAACTCTTAACCATAAAATTTCTAACATCTCATCTAACCAGACACAATTCAATTGTAACTAAAGTATTCGAACTGAACATCTAACTGTTATAACTTTTATGGACTTACATATATTGTATTAAAAATAATTGTATGTTGGTTGCTATCATTAAAAGGTTGAACCAAATTAAAGTGATTTGGGTCTAAAAGACACTTCGTAAAATATGGGGTCATATGTGTAGATACCCGAATGTAATTTAAAGTTTAATGATGGCTAAACTAGAATTACATAAGTTGATCTTTTCTAAATATAGGGTTATGGTCCCCGAATCAGACATAGGGTTTTCTTCCTAATATACCGTGTTAGAAAGAACGAACCACCTATGTTTTGGTTTGAAAAATCACTAATCACAGAGACGCCAAGAACATACACATAGAAGAGTAAACGAAATGCTTACTAGCCTACTGAAACCTCAGTTGAAGCTAGTTAAGTCCTCCGGTCAGTCAAGTGTTTTCCAAAGTTCAATATTGAAATAATTTCAAAGGTTTTTCCTGACTTTGGGTCAACAAATAATTCAAATTCATTAAAAATTTGAACAGACCCACATACACCTTGGTTGACATGAGTATATAAGTCATGTTATACTGTTGAATAATAAGCCTTCTATTTTCTATTTTTATTTATAGAAAATCCGTGCGTTTGACGGACAATAATATGCTGAAATACTTCAACAATTCTGCGATGAGATATCCACGTTTGATGTTCGTACCATCGAGATCATCGATCTTATACCAAATCCTATCAATCAAATCACCTTTTTGAGAAATACGAGACATATAAGTCATGCAAGTAAAGATATATTGCCAAATGATCAAGAGTTCCTCTATTCAATCCTTTTCCTTCTTCTTGTTGCTGGATATCTCGTTCGTACACATCTTTTCTTTATTTTTTGAGACTTATTTTGTCCAATCAAAAATAATTTTATCATTTCAAAAGGGAGAAGCGAACAATTTTTGATCATTTTATTGACGAGGTTTTCAATGAAAGATGAGATGGGGTAAGTGTGAAAAGTCAAAGTCCTCCTATGAACCTATCCCTACCTAAAGAATAGGAAAGATTACTACTAAAGAGTAAAGTCTCCTAAAGCACAAGGAGATTTTACTAATTGGTATCGATTGGGGGGGTCTGTGGACTTTCATTGCTCTCCATGGAGCTTTAATAATGTAGGGATCCATATGTAAACATAGTAGACAGTTAAGGTCTGACCAGGTCTATCAACCACTCAGTCATCTCTTCGAAAGACTATTTTTATTTTATTTCTTTGTATCGAACATGACCCTCAATTTTAATTAGTATATTATGAAAAAAAAACCATTTGCACCAGGCGCACTATGCTTTCCATTGCCCAAAATGTTCTTCTTTTATTTTTAATTAATGGTGACCCACCGAAGACTGGAGTTCCATAACATATTGACAAAGACCCCCGAATTGTTGCATTGGTTTAATCAATCCAGCTTATTATTATTTTTATTTGATGAAAAAATGAAGAAATCTTTTCTTTTCTATGTTCGTTCTTTCTTTATTTCATCATAAGTCTGAAATACAAGATGCTCATTGAATAATAAGAAAGTTATTTTCACTTAGACAATTTCAGGTATTTAAGGATTGTACGTGCTTCCAAGTGCAGGATAACCCTAGGGGATTGTGCACCATTAACTTTGTACTATGCCCATTACTTAGACAGTTCTAGAAAGGCATATAGGAAGGAATTAGAGAAATCCGTAATGAAGAAATTGAACACGAAAGAGAAGACAAAGAACTGAGAGAATATCAAATTCTATTTCTAGCAGGTTTCTTCAAAAAATTCTATTTATTCTGGTGTGGATGGCAGGCAAGACTATATTTCTTGGTTTTAATAGGTCCTATCAACTTGTTCCTACCTAGGATAATAAGTTCATGAGCTTTTCTAACTTCACCGTCGAGAAAGAAAAGAAGACTTCTTTGTATATGATAGGATCTATCGGTACTTTCAAAGTTGGAAGAAAGAAGGTAGCCGTACTGGAAGGTGCAACTGGATCACCTCCTTTTAAGGGGAGCTAATGCTTGTTGGGTATTTTCGTTTGACACTGCTTCACATCCCCCCTAAAAAAAAAAGAAAGCTACATCTGAGTTAAACTTGGAGATGAAAGTCTTCTTTCCTTTCTCGAAGGTGAACTAAGACTAAGCTCATGAGCTTATTATTCTAGGTCGGAACA
>JBDJHY010360079.1:0-12977 GCA_039654485.1 Withania somnifera | reverse complement strand
GTTGTTGAATTCAGTGCCAATATTCACAATAGAAGTAGAGGGTCAAGGATTCTCCGTGTATTGTTACACTTTTGGTGATTGTGTAGGGTGTTTTTTTGAAGCACCAGGATTGAGATATTGCATGTGCTTTGAGGAAGCTAAAAGTCCATAAGGGTATCTACCCCACCCATGATTTAGAGTTGGCAGCAGTAGTGTTTGCACTTAAGATCTTGAGGCATTATTTGTACGGTGTCCATAGTGAGATCTTTACTGACCATCATAGTCTTCATTACATTATAAATCAAAAGGAGTTGAAATTCTAGGAAGCGGAGGAGGATCAAGTCTCAGAAATTCTATGATATTTCTATTTTCTATCATCCTAGAAAGGGGCAAACATTGTGGCGGATGCCTTGAGCTAGAAGACGGTGAGTACAGGTTACCAAGCAACCTTGTTTGTTTCAGAGAGACCATTGGCGGTGGAGGTTCAAGCGTTATCTAGTTGGTTGGTTAGGATTGATCTGTCAGACCCCAGGAGAGCCTTAGCATGTGTTATGATCTTCTCTGTTAGATAAGATTCAGTAGCGACAATTTGAGAATGAGGTATTGGTTGCTCTTGGTGACCATATTTTAGCTAAAAAGGCTGGAATGGCTTCTATTTATTTAGATAGGGTGCTTCGGTATAATGGTCATATTTTTGTACCTCATGTTGGTGACTTGGTGCAGTTGATCTTGCATGAGGCTCATAGCTCTAGGTATTCTATTCATCCTGGTACAACCAAGATGTGTTGTGTTTTGTGACAGTTGTATTGGTTAGGTGGGATTAAGAGGGATATTACTGAGTATATTTCTATGTTTTTTAACTATTAGCAGGTTAAGTATGGGCATCGATGACCAGGTGGTTTGATGTAGAGACTCCCTATTTCGGCATTGAAGTTGGAGTAGGTGAATGGACTTTTTTCTGGGTTGGATTAGGAGTAGCAGAGGTTATGATGCTGTTTGGGTCATTTTTCTTAGACTGACTAAGTCAGCGCACTTTATTCCTACTCACTACTCATATAATGCCGAGCATTTTGCTAAAATCTACATTCACGAGGTTGTTCGGTTGCATGGCGTTCCTGTATCTATCATTTCAGATAGAGGCATATAGTTTACTTTGCAATTTTGGAGATTTGTTCAGCGGGACTTGGGTACAAAGGTTCATATAAGTACTGTATTTCATCCGCAGACCAATGGCCAGTCCGATCGAACTATTCATGTGTTGGAGGATATGCTTAGGACTTGTATGATAGACTTTTTTGGTGCTTGGGATCAGCATCTACAATTGGTAGAGTTTGCTTACAATAATAACTATAACATTAGGATGGTACCATTTTAGACGTAGTATGGTAGGCAATGTAGGTCGCCCATTGGGTGATTATATGGTTTTAAGGATACAGTCTTTTAGATTTTTTTTCTTGATTCTCTTTATCCGGTAAAATTTATTCAAGATAGATTGTGAGCAAAACATTATATGCAAAAGAGCTACGTTGATCATAGGCGTCTTGCCTTGGATTTTAGATTTGGTGACAGAGTGTTCCTTACAATATTTACTATGCTCAATGTGATGAGGTTAGGTTGGCGAGGAAAGATTAGTCCTAGGTATATCGGACCATTTGAGATTGTGAAGAGAATTGGTGATGTTTCCTACCGGTTGTCCTTACCTCCTAGGCTTTCTGCTATTCATCTGGTATTCTGTGGTGGTATATTTTCGATGAGTCTCATGTCTTATGAGAGGATTCCATGAAGCGTTATAAGAATTTTTCTTTTGTCGAGGATCCAGTAGCAGTGTTGGATAAGGATGTTAGGAGGTTGAGATCCAGGGAGATTCCCGTTGGTAGGGTGCAGCGGACGCACGTTCCGGTAGAGGTGGATACTTAGGATATAGAGAGTGAGATACGAAAGTAGTATCAACAACAGTTTCAGACATTAGGTACCTTCTCATCCAATTTTTTGTGGCTTTTACTTGACTTTTGGAGACGAAATTCCTCTTAGTAGTGGATGTTACAATGACCCTCATGGTTATATTTGGGAAATACACGATATTTTACATTCTAGAGCATTTAAGTAGCTTCCCGAAGTCATTTATGACATGTTGGAACCGGTAGTTCGGTTCCTAGGCTAGGTTGAGGAATATCTAAAATGGCCTATTTTTGAGCCTAAAACTAAGTACTAGCTGACTAAAGTCAATGTTCCTTCAAGATGAGCTAGAAATTAAATTTTGGCAGTTCGGTTTAGCTCAGGAATTCCAAAAAAATTTAAGATTGACCTTATATTTGTGCTTTGGAGTTTTCATTTGTGATATTTTCTAATCTGTGTATTTTAGTTATTTTATGTCATAATTAGAGCGTGGGTGGTATTTTGGTGTTCAGACTGTCGAAATAAAATTCTAATGCTTCCATCATCTCCATAATGGTGTATTTTTCATAGTTTGACCTTTTGTATGCTTTCCATGGTGTCCGTGATCGATTTGAGTTAGTTGATGGAAAGTTTGAAATTTACTCATTTTACCTAAGTCTTGGTTGGGGTCATTTTTGCTCAAATAATATCCAATGTCAATTTCGTCGATTTTATTGAGTCTAGAATGTGCTTTTCACATACGATAAATAGTTGGTTTTCAAATATTTGACTCTACTTCATTTCTGAACCGTCAGTTAAAATTGTATAAAATTATTACTTTGCTGGTAAATCGGACTTTTTTCTTATAAATCATCTTGGTCGATAAATTAGGAGAAATAAATAATAAATCAGCAGGTGCCTACTAAATCGGCAATTTGTATGATATATCGGTGACTGTTAGTTACCAGGGGTGCCAATTTATCGACACTTTTATTCGATAAATCAGTATATGAGGGGTTATTCGTTCAGTTTCCATCCCATATTTGGTTATTATTTTATCAACTTTTTCATTCGTTCATCTTTACTTTTTGTACAAATTTTCGTGGAAATTTCCCAAAACTCAGGAGAAAAGCTTCTTGAAGATATCAAATACCTTCATCACCTTTATAAGTGATTTCTTCAATTTAATTAAAAAGAAATTGGAACTTTTCCACCATTGATGCCCTAGTCATGGTTTCATGATTTTATTTATTATATCAAAGGTTATTGAGTAAATCCTTGCTCTTTAGGGCTATTATAATTCGTAGTAACATTTCCATTTTTAAATTCAACATACATTTCCATAAAGATCAAATCTTTAGCCCCTCTAATACTCAATATTCTCTGGGTTGTTCAATTGTCTTCACTTACTCAAATTGTGCTCCTGATAACATTGGGAACCGCATGGTGAAGTTTATTTTCAATTCCTACAAGCGAGCCCTATATGCCCATCTTAGGTCCGATTTTAGGCCCAGTCTAGAACTTAGCATAATTTATTTAGTTAGAATCGTATTGATATGTGGTATTCTATTTCTTTAGTTTCATAGCAATTTGAGTTTGTTTTATATCAGACAAAGTGACATTTGCAAGTTTTCAACGCTTTATCATTGGACAATAGTAGGCTTCGTGGGGCTAACTCTTGGTTTCTAACTTTAATAATTGTTTTAAATAGCACCCTTGGGTTTGGTAGTTAGGTTGTCATAGTAACCTTATACAGTTCCTTCGTCCAGTTCCTCGTCTAATATATATGTTGGCATTCGGATTTGGATGTTTCTTATGACTTTGGAGTTGATCAATAATACCTGTGCGGGGCATAGGTAGTTTTTATTCCATGTTTATATATTTACGTGCCAATGATTTGTGCAGTAATTATAGGAGAGGTTGGTCCATTAGCTCCAATGAAAGTACATTGGGCCTGGGCCAGTATAAGCACATGATTATTAAGCCGTGGAGGCTTGACACTTACTTTAGTATAAAGATGGATAATGATATAAACTAATAATTTTGAATATTCAAATAATAATATAACTAAATGACCTTTTAACTATTTTTAACTCGACGGTCTATCGAGCACCCGATACTATTATTTCCACTTGTCTTAGCCAAGGCTTTACACCCTGGCACCGAGAAAATATCGTTTGACTAATTAATCCTAGTACTTGAGACCGAATCCACTCGGTAGTGAGTACAACTGCTGTCACTTAGTCCGTCATCGTATGGAATTTAGTACAAGTTTTTGACACTTTCCTCTCTTAATTGTAGTGGAGAGTTTGATGATTAGTGTTCCACTGAGGATATTGATGATACCACTATATTAAGGCACTGGCCGCTATGACTTGCCGAGTATGGATTAATGATACTATTGTTATGAGGCATTGGATGTCAGATCGTGAGACCCTTGCAGCTCTATGATATAGGTTATGAGATTAATATGACGTTAGAGATCTGCATGGTGCGATTACCTCCATTGACCATGCCTTCGGGCTACGACAACGCCAAGGGGGGAATATGATGAAGTAGGAAAATACCAGGAACATTTAGGGTAGCCTTCTATGGATTCTTCCTGCTAGACCTACGGATTCAGGAGGAGAAGTATGCACAGGACTTCATACTTCATGGTATATATTTACTTTTTCGCACTTGTTTTCTTAGTGTAAAACTAGTCATATGGGAGGCTTATGTGTGAGCGTGATTCTGTGATTAATTCCTTTATGATAGTGTTCATTTGCAGTTTATTTAATGTAGTTTTACTATTGAGACTTTCTTAATATATGAGATAAGTGTGCTTTATATCATTTACTGTTCATCCTTCCCTACTTGAGGCTACCAGTATATCGTCCATATTTGCTCCCTATATTTTACTTGATTCTTTTATTATTGTTGTTACTATTAACATATACTATTGCACAAATTCTAGGTACATCTCCCTTCATTGCTTGAAATCCTATTATGTGATTATATAGTGATATATGTTCTACTTGTTACTTGAACCTTATCTGAGTAGGTAGCTCGTATTATGTACTAATTACTTCAGTGACCCTACTTTATTTTTTTCTGTTACTTACTATTTTTATTATTATTATTTTCCTCGTGGACAGCCGAAATCTACTAGGTACGGGTTACTTCGACAGCCTGTACTCATACTACACTTGCCATGTGAATATCTGAGTATAGGTGTCCGAGATTAATTCACAGATCGTTGTTTGTGCTGATACTATTGATTTTCAGAGACTCAGGGTGATCTTGGCATCCAATTTTTCCCTCTTCTCCTTAATATTGATTTTTATCTCCATGTGTTTTCGGAGATACATTTGTATTAGACATTTGATTCACTGTTCTGTACTTAGAGGTTTTGTATCACACTTATAATGGGTTTTCGAATAATTGATTCTTTATACTTTTTCTTTATTTATCAATTTTTTTATTAAACTTGTGCTTTCCAAATTATTTATAGTAGTCCTTCACTTTGATTTCTGACAGCAGGGTTAGTTCTCCTACTAATAGTATAGTAGAAGTAATTATGATCCGACAAATTAGGTCGTGACATAGACAGATAACAAATTTTCACTTCTGACTTTGTATTTATTATCTTAGAGGCTCATGTATTATATTACCAAGTTTTGGGGATTTCTCTTAGTATACTAGATTTCTTTTTGTTTTACCATTATTTATACTATTATCTTTTCTTTTATTTATTGCTTTAGTTTATTCTTCTTTGTTGGGGGGTGTTATCCTATGGTGAGATGTAGGTGCCCTTATTATCTGAGAAATCAGATCATGACATATTGGTATCAGAGCACTAGGTTCGTTGATACCCTAAGTACATGGGCCACAGTCTAGTAGAGTCTTATGGATCGGTTAGACTTTTATGTGGGAGTCGTATCGAAGGTCGATTTTGAGTTCAAGGATGTAATTATACATCAACATCTATTAGGGCTACTACACCTGCTAGAGCTTTTATTGAGAAGCCCTAGCTTGTTTCGATTTGCAGTCACCTATTGTATAAAGATCAGCTTACGTTCCACTTGATTCAGTATCAACAAAGTTTATTACTATGCATGTTGTTCCAGAGGTACTTCTTGTAGTGTTGAGGTTAGTGAGTTGTGTACCATAGATGGGGATATTAGCCAATGGTGGGAGTACTTCTCATATAGAGTGTGGGTTTAATGGCATATTGTAGGGTTCATTATCCATTATTTAGTATGAGAGAGGATTTCATGAGTTAGTTAGGCATGTCTTCATGGTTTTTCCTTCTGAGTATAAGAGGACCCAGTGTTTTATTGATGGATTGATTCTTCCTCTTTATTTAGCATTAACACCTTTGGTAGAAGTAGGTCGTTCTTTTACTCAATACTATGTGAGGTTGATTGAGGATTTATGTCAGGAGGCATATGGTGATTGTATGATAGGAGCTATGGGTCATTTTGTTAGGGTGTTTTGAAAAACCTTACTGAATTTTGATGGGGTTCAACATGGATTTAAGGGAAAGAGTTTGGGTTAGACTCCGACTGTTATTTCTTTTAGAGTAGTAGGTCATCGCTGGTATGTTTGTTCATATAGATCATCTCATAGGGTCATTCCATTTTGTTGTATAGGGATATAGGTCAGATCTATGTGGATTTCACTCAGCGAGGTTCGGTTTAGCATCCTCTTAGGACAGTGAGTTTTCATTATCAGTGCCGAAAATTAACATATACTTAGCATGTGGTGCCCGCGATTATCATTGTAGTGATTGACCATGGGGTTTGCTATCTTATGAATATAAGCTTTAAAATCATTTTGGTATAGACTACCCTAGCGTAGAGTAGATTAAACACTTGCCTATCCAGGTCAGAGTCATCCTAATGCCTAAGTCACTGTGACCTCGGGTTTGATATTTAGCTAGCCCTAGATTTATTTGTTTTTTATCTTTAGTGTCCATCTTTATCTATTTATTTTTCTCTCTTTTTGTTGAGGTTGGATTTTATGCTCCCTTATTTTTCTTTTATGTTTATGTCCATAATTTTAGCCATTGTTTGTTGCTCTATGATGAGTTAGCTTTTAAGCATTTATTGAGGTTTTTATTTACTTCTAGCTTGTACTATATTTTTTAGAAGTGGATCATGTTGTTAAATCCTGTTAGGTAGTTGTTAAGGATATTGATTAGGGGTAGTGATATTCTTGATAGATGGGTTGTTCTTAGATATTTTAGGGATAGTCCAGCTACTTTCTCTTCTTTTCATTACTAGAATTTTCATTAGATCTATGCCTTGAGTTTCTCTTAATATGTTCCCAGTAGCATGGTGGAGTTGTTTATCCATGCACCACTGGGATTTATCTAGTCTTTTTGTTAGGATCTTTCACCTAAGTCTTTTTGGACTACTTAGACCTTAACCACGATGTTAGCTTTGATGCCTCACCCCTAGCTAATTTTTGAGTATGATAAGTTCAAATTGAGTTGCTCTAACCTTTCTTCTGAGCGAGGTATTGATTTTGAGTTTCCAGATTGATCGGGGTTTGGGACTGTATTCATTCGGTTTTGGTCATCTGACTTTATTTTTAGAATACTTTTGTTGGATCTGTTCTTGTGTGATTCCCCAAGTTTATTCTTTAATAGTTAAAAGAGGGTGTCAATCCTAGTATTAGTGTTCTTAGTATTATGAGGGTTTAGTGGATTTGAGTCATCCTTCATATAATTGGCAGTGATTTGAGTATCAGATTAGGTTAGACTTTTTGGTTTTCTTGGAGCCCAGATTAGTAGATATGGTTTATTCTTGGGTAAGGTTGTGATATTGAACGAAGACCTTCTACATGCTTTATTTTGCATCAAGAGTAGGGTAGTGGAAGCATGGTTAATGTTTTCAGTTTAGATGTTTTGTTTATTGGATTTTCCTTGTTTCCCTATTTGACGTTATTGTGTTGGGATAGTAGTTAGTGTATTTCAGCAATTTATAAAGGTATTGTGGGATCTTTTCTTTGTGTGTTCTTTAGGAAGGAGAGGAAGGGGAACAATTGTCTTTATTTCCTTTACCTTTGAACAGTTAGAGCCTCTTCGTGTATCAGTTAGTGGCTTATCAGTTTCCCTCGAAGATTGTTATATAAGTCATGTAGTTCGTTTAGAACTCAATGTTGCAACTTTTATTTAAGATGGCTGAGAAAATTGGTAATGGCATTTCTCTTTGGTTTTGGAATGCCCTTGTGTTTAGGTATTCCATCCTTTGAGTTCGAATGGGCTCAGTCTCAGTGTTTGGATCGTGATAGGTATAGGTTTGTACAGTGGATCATTTACTTTATCATACAATTCTTTGAATCCTATCCACAAACCCATTATTCGATTTCATTATATGTATAGTTCCTACTGTGGGTAGGTTCGTGCATTAGATGCTGGTTTGCGAGCCCATTACATAAAAAGTGTGAATTTTGAATAAGTTGTTTAACTTGACTAGATAGTCCTAAACATGGGCTATTATAGGGAACTATTGTTTTAATTATTTCAGCCATGTATGGATTTTTGTTTGATCTGTATTAGAGTTTATGACCATTCTTCCATCAAGATCAAGTTACTTCAATCCATGTAGCAGGTTTTGCCTTTTTTTTTTTCGAGGATGTGTTGCCTTGGGTTATTATCGGCTAATTGATTGGTTTTTTTGGATATCATTTTAGTAGTAGGGTTGGTTTTTTTGTTCTTACCGATTTGATTTCTTCTATATTGGGCGACTGTTTGAGGTTTCCTTCATGGGTGTATTGAGTTCGTATGATGTTGCAGTCCATTGTGTCAGTCCTAGATATGAAGTTTTTTTTATCATATTTGAGGTTTTGCTTCAGGACATGACTGGATTTTTGGTAGTTAGTTACAAAGTTGTTTTCTTTTTAGGATTTTGTCATAGGTAATAGTGATTATGGTATTGTTTGGGGTTTTAGAAGTCAAGACTTTATTATTAGGAGAGTTTTGGGGTTTTAGAGTTTTGATACAGGTGGTTAATTGGTTTTATGATTTCTTACTTCGTTCTTAGTTGGTGTAGCATGTGAGTTTATTTATGGTTTTAGAATTTTTTTTTGGTATTATTTCACATACTCTTCCTTTGGAATCATTAAATGGTTTCAGATATGAGTGGACTATTTGGGGACGACTTCATTCAGTTTTGATGGTAGTTTTTGTATTTATCTGAGAGTCTGTGATCATTCAAGTTTAGTGGTTTTGGGAAATTAATGACTTCTGAGTGTCTGTTAGTTAGAGTACCGTGGATGTGTTTTTTTGCATTAAGAAGCCTTTCATTTGGCCAACCGAGTCTTGTGTAGTCTTTTTTGTTTTGTCTCTGAGTTTGATGCCTTTCTTTCCCCCCTTGACTTTCAGGGAAGAAAGTCTTTTATTAGTGGATGGTGTAATGACTCATCTGGTAAGTTCCATATTTTTTTCCTTTTCTTATATCTTAGAGTTTTTTTGTAGCTTTCAAAGGACATTTATAGATTAGCAAGAATATTGTCTCCATTCCAAGGTCATTTGTTTTGTTTTTATGTCTATTCCCATGTTTTGAAGCCTTCACTTTTGATATCATTGACTCTGTTAAGAATTCAATGAAAAAAGCTTGAAATTAAATTATGACAGTTCGCCAGTTGCAAAACATGAATATTCATCTAGACGGACTCTTGGTTTGTGTCCAGGATTCGTAGTTGTGAATCTATCTCATTTTGTATGTTTTATGAGCTTTCTAGTTTATAAGTGGAACATGCCTGGTAATTTTATAATCGGAGACTCGGGTTGGAAATTCGAGTGTTGCATTAGCTCAAGAATGTCAAGTTGGAGTTAGGTTCAATGTTCATTAAGTCCTTGAGTTAGTCGAACTTATATCGGGTACTCGGTAGGAATTTATGTAATTTGGACAGACATTTGACTTTATTCAACATTGAATCAAAACAATCTCAGATACAAATCCCGTCTAAACCTATTGATCTTGAATGTCATATCCATGCAATTGGAATATATATCACCAATCTTGTTTTCCTAAATTAAATTTTATTGATTTAATTTCATAGAAATTTCCCCATAAATTTCCACTTTCTCCTACTCTTTTCTTAACTTTATTTCTTCAATTCAAGCTTATTTCTTTCTTATTTTAGCTTCTAATATTGAATATAAGTTACCTACCACATGGGGAACTCTTTTTATCCTTTGTTCTAAATTTCAGGTATGTAGGTCCGTAAGTTCTGCATTTGGTGTTTCATGTTTCTATGTTGAGATGATACATCCATGATGAGTCGCATGTGTTCCTCTATGATTTGGTATAGATTGATGAGGGTTTATTGATTTTGAGGAGCTGGTTTTGATCTTGGCTAGAGAGTTTAGAAACTTGTGATCTCATGAGATTTTGATGTTTAAGGTCTAGTTGGGAGATCATCCCGTAGAGGAGACCACTCGGTTGATCAAAAGTCAATTATGGTCTCCATATTTGCAATTGTTTGAGCTTTCAGTTATTGCCTTGTTTTGACTTTTGGGGACAACTAGTGATCTGTTAACCTGGTCGTTTGTTTAGTTGTTACGCCCTTACCATATTTTAGAGTCGTTAATATTGAAATCATTAGCTTTAGTAAAATTTTTGTTTAGAATCATATTTCAACAGTTCGATTGGTTCTACAACCTGGATTTTGGCCTAGATAGACTATTGGTTTGAGCCAAGAGGCTTTGGTTTTTTATTTATACAATTTTTTCTATTTTATGTGCTTTATGGTTCTTAGGTGGAGCTTACATGGTCATTTTGTGATCGGAGCCTCGGATCGAAAATATGGATGTGCCATCAGTCTGTAATGTCAAGTTTGGGTTGGTTGATTTTCTCATTCAGGCTTTGATCCAATCAAACTCATTTCGAGTACCCAATTGAAAAGTTGATTATTTTTACATATAGTTGACTTTGGTTAACATTTAGTTGAAATGACCTCAGATTGGAATTTCATATTTGTTGTTGAGTCTAGAATGTCATCTCTATATAGGTAGCATTTGGTTTGTATTCATTGGGTTCTAAACACATTTCGAGCCTCATTTCAATGTTTTGATTTTTTTTTTTGCTGTCTTCAGTTGTTGCTGGTGCACAACTATGGCATTTTTTCATGATTCTATCTCCTTTTAACGCGATCGCATGAGTCCCTCTATCTGTTATTAACAATCAAGGAATATGTAGAATATGGCCGCGATGCATTATGCCTTAGCCTTCCTTCCGCTTCACATTCGTTACCTGCATACAGCGATCGGGCAAAGTCTTTTCCTAGATGCTCATAATCGCGAGCTAGAGCTACGTGATTGCAGTAGGTATATAAACCATAGAAACACAATTAAAATCGTGGGTCCTCGCATGAGCAATTAGGTGACATTGTAAACTCGACATTTTTTACACTTCATTGATTTTTTTTAGGTTTTCATGTTTATTTCTCAAAATTTCACCAAAAGCTCCCCAAATTCTCCCATATGTGTTCTTCACTTTATTTCATCAATTCTGCCTTATTTCACTCTTATATTAGCTAATAATTTTGAGTATGAGTACCCCATGATGTGGGGAACATTTTGATACCCTTTGTTCATTTTTTAATTTTGCAAGCTCGTACTATTTTGAACCTAATTATTTTCAAATTTGTATGCATATCATTTGATTCCTTTTAACATATAAAATTTTATTTTTTTGGTTTCATGATCATTTGATCCTATTTGTGTATTTTTTGTGTTTTGGAGTAGTCCGAGCATTTTTGACTCAGTATTTGCAAGCGATTTGTCAGATGTTAGGTAGGCTACCACTTATTGATCTTATATTAGGATTATATGGAAAATAATCATGGTATTTATCCATCCTTGGTTTTAGATTCTCTAGGTTGTAGTCATGACCCGATCCACTTCCTTAGTCCATTTTTTTATTACTTATGAGAGTTGCATTGTGATTATAGTTACCTTGTGACCCTAATTGATATGATAGACTCAGGAACATAGATGGTAGGATTATTGGAAATGTACATGAGTCCCATACATTGAATTGTCTATTAGTGTTTGCTATAGATATTAAGACGATGCAGGGCCGATAAGATTTATGTGAGCTTTTATTTGTGTCTAAGCATATCATATCATGAAAAGTGATTTTCTATGCATTAACTTCTAATGTTTTAGGTCCAATAGTACAATCTCACTTATTTTGAAACCTTGAGTGGCCTTATGACCCAATTTTCAGTATTATGAGGTTAAAAATAGCATTTTGACACTTTTTACTAGTTTTTTATGATATTTAGATAATAAAGATGTAATAACTATTTTGTGATATACTAGAATCGGTGAAGTCATAGCATAAGACATTAGTAATTTATATAAGTTTTAGACTCGGTGATGCCTGAGCACATAGATTTGTACTACAGTAATTTAGACTCGGTGATGGCCGATCCATGACATTAGTATTGCTAAGAGTTAAATTCGGGCAAGCCAGGCATTTATTCTAGAATTTATGTCATGAGATTACAGTGCATGTTCAGTTGATTATTAAGATAGTATGCAAGGAGTCCTTCCACGGACCCTTCAAGCCCGACATCGATATGTATATTACCAGGGGAAGGGTATATAAAGTTACATTTGGTATACGAGAACTCCTTCCATGGGTCCTCCCTACCTGTACCACGGGTACCAGTAAGGAGCGTACTCATTTACCTTTAGCATGTATATTATTACCCTTGAGTATTGTTTGCTTTATGTACACTCTGGTCGTATGGTTGGCCAGAGGTTCACATGTACTTATTTGTATCTCTTAAGGCTTCCGTTGGGATTATTTTTTACGTATTTCCATATACTTATTTATTATTATCGGTTAGACGTACATATTTTGGGTCCTTATCATGCCTCATTGTTTTTCGTACTTGATGTAGTAGTCCTCTTCCCAATTTTCATTTTGTATGTTACGATTATACACCATGTCCATTATTTACCTTTACTTTTATTAGATGAGCATGGATTTAGATATGTTCTTCCTTTAATTTCCTAAACCTTCCTTTGATAGCTAGGATATTTGTAACACCCCGTATTTTGCATATACTAGTCATACCTATATGATATCATATGTGTCTTTATGGTATGGATAAGATAC